>RJWH01003496.1:0-142225 GCA_004363575.1 Solenodon paradoxus
CCGCGTTTTCCCATGTCCCTGAACTGGACAATGGCAGCAGTAGACCCCACCTCCCATCCCAGAGCACACTGCTGTCCCCCACAGCTTCTCACACAACTCACACCACATGACACAACAGTGTTCTTTTTCAAGACTGGACACCCTGAGCACATAGCCTTAGTGCATTTTAACTGATTCGTGTACTTTGAGTCTATGAGCTACCATCTAGATTCTCACAGATGCCAGCACTAACAGAAGCGTTCATTATTCTGAGAGCTCAGAATAGGTGTGGATTTGATCTTCTCTCCAAACAAGAAGCCAGTGTCTTTCCACAACTATCATCACAACATCATCTGGTCTTTACCTCCAGGTTCCCATTCTTACCATTTTGTATCTTGTTCTACAGATACCTTTGAAAGTAATGAAGTTGACCTAGAACCACAGAAGTCTGCAACTGGTCATAAGAATAAAGTAACAACTGTCAAGTGTAGTCAATTGGTAGTAAGCAAAATATGTTCTTTCAAGGCTATCTCCAGAAGTTCCAGGAACAAAAATTCTGGTACCACATGCATTTGTCAGATGTTACACATGTCTCCCTCTCTGCTTCAGAATCTATTTCTCAGAGTCTTTACTAAAGGAAAGGAATTTTTTAATCTCTCCTTTATTCTAGTATTCTTTCAATTCACATGACTACTATATCTTTTTGATGTATGACTATTAATTTTGCTTAGAAAATGTTGTGCTCGATGCTTTGGCTCCTTTTAATATCAAAAGTATCTGCTCTGGGAAGTGGACATTTTTAGCCCCATTCCATAGCCATGGAAGTAAAGGATCAAACATGGGTTTATTTTCCATGGTCACCTGATTAGTAATAAGCAGAATGGGGATTTGTAGTTAAATCTGTGTTTTTAGCTCCTATAGGAATCTCTGTGTGAACACCTATTGACTTGAACAAGTAGTTGTTGATGTGACTAGGTGTTCTTTTGAGCATTTTATTTCAAGGAAAAAAAAAACAAAAACAAAAATGAGAGAGAACATATGAATTGGGGAAGAAGTGAGAAACATACCCTGTGTCTGATGCCCTCTGTCCTCTCAGTCTGGTGTTTGTTTTCTCACCTTGAACAGTGACAAGGATGTGATTCTTATCTTTTATTTTAGCTCTGAATTGACGCAGGATTTTTTTCTTATATTGATGACAAATGCTGAGGCCAGCTTTTAGCACTGAGAAGCCAGCAGGAGAGGATGGGTGTAGTGAACTTTCTCCTCAGTGAGCAGCCTCTTCAGAGCGCTTGTTCATTGTGGTCATGCAGGAAGATGGTCCCAGCAAACTGAGATATGATTGGAAAATCAGTTGGTGAACAATGCTCATTGGGCCAACATTGCATCTGACAGAACTTGGGTGCTGGTCAGTCAGCCTGTGGTCCATGACGTTTTATCCTCTGCTGTGTGCACTGTGCTAATTGCCAAGGACAAAAGTAACTGGAACGATTCCTTTTAGCCTAATGGCTTCTTCTGGGGCAATTCCACATTTTGTGACTTGAGGAATTTATTGAACCTTGAAAAGCACATGTGCTCATTTACACTGGCAAGTATTAAGTTGGGGAGACATATGTTTTGTTTATTCTACCCTCCTGTTAGATCCTTAGCGAAAGTTGGTTGTCAGGCTTATTAGTAGCAGTCTCCCAAGTGGTATGCGTCTGTAAAATATTTTTCAGGATCTCCAGTACTTGTTCGTGGAGCTGGGAGTAGCATTAAGAATGACTGGAATCCCAGTGGGATGGAATCCTTGGCTTAGCTGCCAAGCTTTAGGGATACTTGCCTTTGGTCTCGGTGTGTCTGTGTGTGTTCCTACACACTTCTCTTTAATCCAACTCCTATATTTACCCCAAAGTGTTCATTCTAAAAGAGCTGTAGTTTTTCTTATTTCCTGCTTAAAAATCTTGAACCTGAATCTATGGCTTAGAATACGTAAGTTCCCTTTCTGTTACATGAATACTCTTGCACGACTAGTGAGGCCCTTTCCACATGACTGTGGCTTGCTTTTCATCACTGCCAGCATCTTGAGGAGCCTGCTGTTACTGGACACATAAGACACGGTCACCTTCCTTCCCCTTCAGTCGAACACCCAAACATCCAAAAACCCATCTTAATGTCCTGTGTTCCAGGCTCCTCCCTTCATTCCAACAATAGTGCTGCTTTTATGTCCTCACAATACTTTATATGTGTCAGGACCTCTGCAACTATGTTTTCTGCTGAATTCCGTCTACTGTTTCTGTGTCGAAGCAGGTTGTAGAAGAATTCACAGTCTAGTGAGGCATTCTCATGTCTCGTTTGTCATTCGGTCCCCCATCTTAAGCACAGTTACGATCACTGGGTTTTTAAAATCACTGCAATAAATTAGAGAAAAATAATAAGAAATAAATGGTTGAATGGTAAACATCCGGCCAGGTGAACAAGTGACCCTCAAAAAACCCCTCTCTATATCCAAAGTCATGCTTTGCTATATGTTTTTGAAATGCCTGATAAAAGGGATTCCAAGAATTTTAATTTTAAGGGTATTTATTGGAACATACTGTAGATAAGACAGATTATATGGTTCCATTTAATTTCTAATTTATTATTTGACTATAAATTGTATCAAAGAGGTAAAATTCCTTTTAGTTTACATTTTCTCTCATGCTTTTGACAACTTTAAACGTGGTGATTAATAATCACTCCAAGCGCATACTCACTGGTATTAAGACCTGGATATTATGCAGTCTGATGTTTAGAATGCAGACCTAGGAACCAGGTTTTTAGGTGTGAGTCACAATAAAAACCAAATTGCCCTGGAATTATCTTGGATAAATATCATACCTATCCCTGCCCGATTTTACTCTCTTGAGGATTGCTTCAATTTCCAGCTGGAATATCTTAATTGATGTTTGTAAAGTGTTGGATAATTCTTAAATGAACTGTCATGCAGATATAAAATCTTCTTAAATAATAGTTTAACAAATGTGAGTTGTATTTGTGCAGTGAACTCTTATTTTAGCGTCTTACAGTGTATGATAAATGGGCGACAAGAAAGGTTTGTCTGTTAACTGATGACAGTTTCAAAAATATAGAAATAATGTTTTCTGCAGCTCCTCTGTTCAGAGAACAGAATTAGCAGTGTGTTGTGCAGTTTAGTTTCTAAATGCTTAATTGACTTCAAATTTGAAATACTCACCGGAGGTCACCTATGTGGATGTGTGCATCATCAGTATAGAGCAATATTTCCTTGCTTTTTTCCAGAAACTGAGATAAACATGGAAATTATGCATAAACTGATTAATATAATTGGAATGGCATTTTATACAAATCAATAAGAAAAAAGAGAAACAGCTCTAATTTAAATTGGAGAAAAAGTAAGAACTGGCAATCTACCGTGAAGATGTTCAAATGACTAAACACAAGTGATGAAAGGAAGGAGACAAAGGGAGGAAGAAACAGCTATCATTAGTAATGTTATACCAACACAAAGTCTGTCTTTTTCTGCAGGCATCTTAGAAAAACATTATTAAAAGACAGGAAGAAACCTAGTGTTGGTGATAGCTACTCTGAGGTCCTTGCCAAGGAACTAAGAATTAGTCCTCTTTTTCTGAAAGATGTTGGGTAATATGTATGAAAAGAAGTTATAAAATTCATAAATTTGATCCATAAATTGTACCTCGAGGAAATAACTCAAATAATAATTGATGCCCAGAAATATTAATCTACATTAGGTCATAAGATATATTAGTAAAATTTGGAAACTTTTAATAAGACATTAATTATAGAGTGACATAGCCATATAATCAAATTTTATGTAGTCACTAAAAATGATAACATGGAAGAATATTTAATAGCCTGGAAAATGTTTTCCGTCTAGTTTTAAAATCGGGAATGGACGTTAAAAAGGAGGAGGTATCACCTGGTACTCTCTTGCTGTATAAGTCTCTCTTCCCTTCTCCCCCTCTCCTCCTCTTTCTTCCCTTCACGCCTCCCTCCCCTGACTCTGAAATACTTACCTGTGGTCACCTACATGTATGTGTGTGTAATAAATGTGCACATGCCTCCATCTCTCCCTCCCCCATTCCCTAACCCTCCTCATGCCTCTCCTCTTTGCCTTCCCCTTCCTCTCCCTCTACCCCCCATATTAATGTATATTGATATCTATATATGCATAGCAAGAAAGATTGGGGGAGCAAACTTCAAAATATTAGTGATAATTAGCCTCACATAGTGATGTTTGAGCAATTTTTTCCTTTTTTCTAAGTGCTTTTGGGGGAGTGCTTTTCAAAATCTTCTGCAGTGAATGCAGGGTAATTAGTCATCATTATTTTTTAATACTAAATTTTAAAGCCAATAAAATGAATAATTTTAAAGAAACAGCATTATATCATTGGCACAGACATTCATATTTAACAAAATCTAGACACCTGCCAAGCAGCTTAGAAACCTACACTCCTATCCCTCAGAGTGTTCTTTATCTTCATCCTTTTATTCTGAATTGAAGGAATTGGATCCAGTTGAAGGAATTA
Organism: Solenodon paradoxus; assembly: GCA_004363575.1. NCBI lineage: Eukaryota > Metazoa > Chordata > Mammalia > Eulipotyphla > Solenodontidae > Solenodon > Solenodon paradoxus. The sequence goes on from RJWH01003496.1 coordinate 4,524, forward strand.
AGTTCAGTACCAGCTGTTTGTGAACTAAAGAGGGACCAGATTTGAAGAGCTCACTTTTGGCAGAACTAAGCTGCAACCTGGCACAAGGTTTGCCCTTTGAATGGAAGGACTTTGATTGGTTGGGTTTTAAGAAAGAACTTGCCTGTGTTATATGTTGCTCTCAACAGCTGAAAGTCCATGATGTCTAAGAACATGGGCGTTGCCTCGCCCAGATTTACAAGTATGACTCTACTTCCTTTCCCTCTATGTAAAGTTTCTACGGAAAAAAAAAAATTGTTTTAGGATAAGGCTTACTTTGAAAATATGTTCTGAATTTAATAAACTCTGCCATCAGAAGAATTATTTTGATTTGCAGGTGATACTTTTCTACTATATTAGTAGAAGTCTGTCTGATCATGGAAAGATATGGAGGTTGGAGGTGAGGGCAGGAAAGTTATTTAAATTCAGAAAAGGCCTCCATGTTCAGGAGAAAGCCCAACCCATTTCAGTAGTAGCAGAAAGCACTACCATTTTAAAGTAAAATGAGTTAATTGAGATATATCTTTTAGGGAGCAGTAAATGGTCCCTGGTAGATTATGTCCAGGAATGCATGGATGTATCCAGAGGACTGAGGCCTTTTTCTTTCCCCAACATGGTCACTAATTGTTGTTTAAAATGTGCTCAGCTTCCTGCAAATTGCTCATGTGGGAGAAATTTTCTGAGGATACTAGATAAAGAAACCTTCTTATCCCATGGATGACCATGTAATTTATCATCCAAACCATACATTTTTGTCAGTAATAATACATAAGGCAGTGTCATCGTCTTCAACCAGGAGCATCTCAGCAGAAGATGACATATGCTTCTCCATCAATGACTCATCCAGAGAAAGCCAGACTAAATCACTGTCAGTCAATATCGTAAATGACTGTGTCTTCGTGAACATTCACCTCAGGCTGCAGATTTTTTTGTGCAAAAAAAATAGAATGGTACTTTTATAATTGGATGATACACCTTGATTAGGAGTCATTCTGTGAAGAATGCCAACTTCTGAGTAATTTTGATGTTTAGTTACATAAAAGAATATGTGATTTACAAAGGTTCTGTGAAGGCACCATTTTTGTTCCTTTTGAACCCAGGATGCTTTCATCAGGGTGCTGAGAAATACCACCGAAGTCAAGAGAACTGATTTTTGTGATAATTTTCTTGAAGGCTAGATTCCCATTTGGTATTAACTTGGAGCAAATGAATGTTTTATAAGGTTAGCATAGTGGCAGTAGGACTTGAGCTATGCACCAGGATGCATATAAAATTTAAAAAAAAAAAACATAAAATATAAAAATTTTGGATAGTTTTACATGGACCTATACATGATAAAAATGGAAATTACTCTATTTTTCTGGGACAATTTACCATTCAACTGAATTCAACCTCAGACCCAAATAGCCTTTTGCTGTTTTTGTTGGTCCAGGCTACCTCAAGTCAGGTTTATTGTAAGACCCAAGAGATTAATATTCATCCTGTTCTCAGTTGTTACATTGTCTTGTAACTGAGAATAGTACTGCTTTCCTTGTGAAAATAAAAAGACAAGAACTAGTTTGCTCTTAAAAACCCATTTTTATGGTACCATATCCTTAATTAAACAATGACATTGTAATACCTAGTTATAGGTTCTCATTAAAAAGTTAGGTATGCACACTTTAATTGACGTTTTAACAGATCTATCCTTCCACAATTTAATCTGAGAAATTTATGTGCCCTGAAAATCCAGACTGGAATTTCTTGTCCTTGGATCCTCTGGTGTTTGAGACTAACAATAAAAGTCATTTGATCTTCAATAAACATTCACCTTGAATTGATGTCAGATTAGGAGTTTACAGCCTTCAAAAATTTAAAGTAACACACAGCCAAAACCCAGTGACAAATCTTACACCTCATATTATCTGTATCCTAGATAGGCCATGACTACAAAAAGACTTTGTTATTAAGATTGAATATAATAATAATAATATAGCTATTAATCATATAACCCTTTTAGCTATAAGCAGCAGGTTGTTCAGAAAACTGTACAGTCATATGGCTCCAAGAGAGCTGCCACCAATTTTTGCCACACTGCTGTGTGTTCGTGTCCATGTGTGTGCACGTCTGTGCATATTTTTTCGTGTGTATATGCATATGTCCACCACCGCTTTCGAGAGGTATGGTCTGTTTTTCCCTCCTTTTCAATATGACCCAGGTCAGTGACTTGCTTAAGCAATGGAATGCAGCAAAATGGATGACCCGGGGCTTCTGAAGACACCTTCTAAGAAGCTTGAAGCTTCCACTTAAAACCCTTGAAATGTTTACTCTTGAGACACAATGGGAGAAGCCATCAGTCACCAATTAAGAAACCCATCTACCAGGAACCTGCAATGTTTGTGAAGTTCAGACCACATGGGGAGAGTAAGAGATGCCATGTAAAGAGGAAAAGAGAGGCTGACAGCAAATGCATGAGTGAAGTCATCTCAGAAGCAGTCCTGCAGATTTCAGCTCCCACAGTTACCGTCACATGGATGGGACTGTTCTGAGGGAGTTTGTCACACAGCAATAAATATGTGCAGCAGAGATCCTTTTCTTTCAGAAATGCTGTCCCAGTTCTATTACTTCTGAAATATGTACTTTGAGATGAAATTAGTCCAAGATACAGAAACGCCTAGAAAATGCAGTCATGGGGGAAACATCTCTCTCAGAACACTGCATCACTATGTTGTCTGCTTTGACTGAAAGGGACGAAGACGGAAAAGCAGCTGATAATGTCATTATGCTCTGGGGCCTGTTGATTAAGCACCTTCACCCTTTCTGCCTCTCAGAAACAACTTGAGATGATCGATGCCTGTCATTAGATAATTGAAGAAGGAAGGAAAACTTTACATGCAATGGATCTCCTTGTTAACTGGAGGCACTTCTGAATGACCCGCTCCGGCCTGTCTTCCTGAGAGCTTTGTAGAGAGTTGCAGAGGTGATTCTCACTTCAACTGATCTGCAGATCCTGTTTGAGAGAAACCCCTGGTGGTCTTCCTTGTCTTCTTGGAGAAGCTTTAATAGCCAAATACATTAGCAAGGTCTCATGTGGCTGAGACTTCATTAATCTTCCCTGAATACACCCTAGTAGATTTTCCTGTTTACCGTGAAGCATTAATTTAAGTAAATAAAACTAAACCATACTTGTCAGCTTGATGATAGCGGCTTGAACAAAGGATGTGGTACATTGTTCACCACTTTCAGAATGGATCCATGCCTATAGGTTCTGCCTTTCATTCTCCTGACTTTCAACTTGACATTTGTTCAAACTCTAAAATCAAATGCACAGCATAGAGATTCTACCAAAAATGCTGTGTTCCTCACCTAAGTCAATGTTAAACTATACTAATAACTTCTCTTTCTTGTTCTTTCTTTCTCTCCACCTCCTCTCCTTTATCATTTCTGGTGGAATAAAGAGATGTCTTATCATTAAATGAACATCATTTCTTGTAAAGTTCTCCGTGAGCAAAGAAGATGAATGTCCATTTCTCCCAGCATTGCTGCTGCTGCTGATAGCAGCTAACATTTTAAAATGATGTAACCTTTTGGCATTTATAGATCTTTGGGGATTTAAGAGAGAAGTTGCTCTGGGACTTGTAATGACCACAGCAGTGTGTTCTGACTGAGTTTGATCGAAGCCGATGGAATAGAATAATGCTGGTATTTTTAAGGTGGCTCAAATATTCTCAAGATATTTAATCAGTTTCCATAGTGACTGCCTTAATAAAAATGTCTCTCAAATTCATGCATCATTCTTTTCTCTAAATGACCATGTTTAAAAGCCAGATTAAAAAGCATTAATGAATATTCCCTACTAGCCCCTTAGTTTGAGAATAGCTATTTTTTTCGGGCAACATAAGTTTCATCTTTTAGATGCCTTTTTTTAGATAGATGCCAGCTCTGTTTATTAGGAATGCAGTTATGTTGTAATGATTCTTCTTGGTTTTAGCGTAGAGTTCTTTGAGAATCACATTGTGGAGAAATGTGTCCTTACCTGTACTATCATTAGGTTAGAAGGTTATCTTTTTAGTGTTTTTCTTTTTGCCTATTTCTATCATTTTTCCCCCTTTCATACTTATGGTATACCATAAAGCCTGTCTTTGAGTAGATTGGACATAGAAGGAAAAGCAAAGGGTAGCCAGGACTGTTGTGAAAAAATTAGAGTGTGAACCAGGTTTGGGTTTTTTTATTTCACAGATTCATACTTAAAGCCCAAATATATATATATATATATATATATATATATATATATATTTTTTTTTTTTTTTTTTTTTTTTTTTTTTGCTTTTTTTAAGAATAAATTACCAATCATCTTGCTATTAAGGAGCTCCATTTTGAATTTCCTAGTTCCTTGTTGTACCCCTCAAAACAACCCCCCGTTTTCCCAACTAGACAATATTCTCATGAGCTACTTGTAAACTAGATTTGTCTCTCTTTTTTTCTTTGAACTCAACCACTACATTTCAGCAGATTTCAACGCATTTCATATGGTACTAAATGTGCTGTCCGCTCTGAGGTCACGGCGATAACATTTATACAAATGAACGTGGCTTTCACACAGGTGATCTTCACCTGTGCCCTGTAGACTGCTGATATCTTTGCCATTTGTTAGCTTTGTGACCTTGAGCAATTGACCTCATTTTTCTAAGCCTCATTTCCTCTTCTGTTAAATGGATATATAATCTCTACCTGAGCTCTTTATTCTTTCAAAAACCATATTTAAGTAATATATTTTTAAGGTTTACTAGAGTATTTGGTTTACAACCCCTACTCAATATGAGCATTTTTACAGTATCAGTGAACACCAACAAAAGATTAAGCGAGCCCTTCGAAGGGGTGTAACTCAGATGTGGCAGGGATGGGGCTCAAGTCCATTTTTGAAGTCGGATCCCTTACACTTTGCTGTGATAGTAGTGTATATATGGTTTGTTGTTCCTTCTTCTTCTCTTGGCATGAATAACCTTTGCTAAACACAGTCCCTGAAGAGACACATTTCTGAAGATTATACAAATCAGGCTCAGGGATGGGACTTGACTATGGCTTTTCTTGTGGAAAACAGTCTGTGATTCACTAGTCTATCCTCAGTGCTGTAGATCAACCTGCCCATATATATGGGCATATATTTCCTTTGTGAATACCTAGTACCTTCTACAGTCAGGAAAGGGAAATAGTTATGTTTTTTAGTTTGAGATTCTCCAAGTTGACTCAAAACAGAGGACTGTGTTCAATAGTCCCAAGAGGATTAGAAGAAATCTTTTGTTTTCTTGCTTGAATTGTCTTCTGAGGAGTGTAACCCATGCAATGTCATTCCTGTTGAACCTTATTTTCTTATGTTCTCCATAGTGGTGGGCAAAAGTATTACTGAATGAAATATCACTGTTGTGATATTAAGAGCTGGAGTCTTCTGGAAGGCTATTAGGAGACATATGAAGGACTGAATTATGTTAGTCACTTCTTAAACATTCTTTTTTTTTCACCTGAAAAAGGAAATTTTCTCGTCCCTCACTTAGCTTTAAAAAGGAAGTTTAAAAGTTAACTTACAGAATAGACTCTTAGAATACAATGCCAAAGTTTCCCTGCGATTTCACTGATTCAATTTTCAGGTCACAAGTAGATGGTCTATTGCCCAAATGTTCTTCTTGGTCTCTGAGTATTGAATGACCCTACTTTCTGTTAATGAACATGGATGGTGCATTAGCTGAGCTTCACTGAGTTTGGGGGTGGGAAGTGGGTTGATAGAAGTGGGATTTAGGACAAGTAATTGCACCCTGGGTCTATCTTTCTAGAGACTCTTCTAATAATGCATATTTGATTGAACCTAATTTTTTTCTATTTAATCACTTTTCTCACTATTGTTTTTACTTTAATGATTTCCTTTTCATGGGTCATCCTAGGATCCTGTGTAACTTTCCCTATTACTGTCCTCTAAACAGTTACCAATTGATGAACACTCACTGTTCTCTCTTTCCACTCCTGTAAGAAGGATAAGCTCAGCTCATATTGGGAATAGGTAGCTCTTCCACTTAGAATGGTCAACACATTACTTAATAGCGCTGATTGCTTTTTTACTTAATTTGTTTTTAATATTGAAGCCAGCGGGTATGCTTCTTACCATTGTTTATAGATTTTGAGTAAAGTGGATAAATAACTGTGGCACCCAATTGCTGCTATTGCTATTTTTTCTTTGTCATTGTCGCTATCATTATGGAAAGTATTTATTATACACCCGTGAGATGGGCATCTGGATCTGAGTTAGGCTTGAACAGAGCAGGAATGATAGCCCTAGTACATAACCTCTTATGGATTTCAGCCCATGAATGACAAGGAATAAACAAATGCAAAACAAATAATGAGAAACTCATGTAAAATGAATGTTTTCCTTTAAGACCAAATATATAGTGGGGAAAAGTAGAGGTGCCTTTGGGTGTGTAGTTGAATCTTTTTAATCTCGCCCCATCTACACAGGTAAATGATGTTATTCCAGGCACAGACGCCCTAGGAAAAGAATCTACAAAACTAAATAGTAGCAGCATCTCTCTGGGAAGAATGTCCTCATAGACACTTGTAAGGATCAGGAAGCTGCTGGTCAGTCTTTCATATAATTATATCATGTATCATATGTTGAATCTGGGGCAAGTCAAAGAGAATGAAGATTAATTTAATTTTTGACAACAATGCACAAAGAGACAAGTAACGTATTTGAAATCTATATATTGCATTCAGGTTATTTGTCACCTCTAGCAAAAAAAAAACAAAAAAAAAAAAACGAAGTTTCTACATTCTCCCAAAGAGGGTGACAAATGGTTTCAGAGTTAGGTGGGGGGAACCTGAGTCATCATTATTGACTTTCGGTGGAAAATGGTTCATCTGTAGAGGCCTTCAGTGCAGCATTTATACACCCTGCTGGGCCGAAGTCATCTGATGCTAACCACTCATGGGCTGCTCTAAACAGAAAATAATTACTTTCCTCTTAAAGGCAGACACTTCTCCTTGTCTCCACCCACCTGGTCTCCAAGTAGAACAGCAGAAATGTGTTTAAGTTCAAGATTCAGACTCTCAATATTGTAGGGGTCCAGGGATTATATTCAGCAGAAAGCAGGGAGGAAGAGAACTCATCCCTTATTCTTTTACAAAGATGTATGAACCTGGTGGCCTAGTGGGTTAGCTTACTGTGGTGCAGTCCACATACATCCCCAGGTCCTTGGTTCAAGACCCAGGTCCAGGGAAAATAATCTAGATGAGCAGCTACATAAAATAAAATGCTTTCAGAAATAGTATGTGGACCAAGTTTGATGTCAGGCAAGTAATACTTTTTAGATCACTCACTTCAGAGTTTATGCAAATCTTAGTTTCATGCCTTTTATAAATTCCTAAGATTCAGTCATTCAGATCATTTTCTGTAATGCAGAGAATTAAACCCAACAAAATCCCATGTAGTCAAAGTCACATGAAGAGACAGAAGAGGGTAGAGAGCAAGTGTACACTAGAAAAAAATGATCATCACTGGACACGTTCAAGAAGCATAATCTATTATTTTCTGAGTAGTATTTACTAGCTTGAAGTTAGCCGTCTCATCATTTTTCCCAGTAAAACACCTTCTTAGGAGAGTTGGACTTTTTTTTTAATGTGACGTTTTCTCTGTCTAAAGACTGGATCATGTTGTTTTTGCACTTTTTTCTCAAATAAGTTAACATTTTCTGTTTGGATACTGCTTAAGTTCTTTATTTGCTTATTAACTTATTTTCTTTTAGTAATCTACCAATATGACAAACCTCAACCCATTTGAAGTAAAATCATGAAGGAAAATGAATTTGAAGGCTGAAATGATAAGCTTTCACTTGCTCAGTTAACAATAAATCATTAAGTATTTACTATAGTTCAGCCACTACTCCAATTGTTACCTAAGGATGTTGAAATTTGTGATTAAGTAATCGGAATACATTGTATAACATGGTATATATTGATGTACGGGCATGTATTTGTCTTTGTAGTTTAGTAGAAAATCATCATAAGCCCTATTATTAAATGAAAAAAACAAAACAAAAAGCAGTATTAGAAAAGCTCTACCCATGATATGATATCTAGATGTGAATGAAGATGTAGAAAGAAGCACAAATATGATTTAACTTGTTGAAGAGATAGGATCACGAGCAATTTCTTTTTCTTTTATTTTGAATTCTGCTGGTGGTTTTATAAAGGAATTCATGCAATAAAAAATGGCTAAACAAAAATGGACCCAGATTGACCTGTTTGTTTTGAGTGGATTTGAGCAGAGATTTGAGAGAGGAACCTCTGGAAGGTTTTTATAATTACAGACACACTTATAAATCTTACCAAGGGTATTAAACTGAATTCTTTTATCATTTCCAAAATGTCAGATTCTCAAATAGAAGGTTTCAGGTGAGATTTGGATCTACATATTTTATTATTTGGAAGAAACACCAAGGAGGCCAGGAGTTTTATTTATTCCAAATTCAGTGTCCATATGTTTGCAAATATTTGCATTTTTCTACTTCCTCCCATCCAATCTGACCTAGGTGAATGATGTCTCATATAGTCCAATGACTTAGACTAAAAATGAATATCAAAATCTTTTAAAATAAATAACAGAAAACCCATCTTGATTTGGGGATGTTCTCTATTCTCCTGCTTTTATTTTGATTAAGCAGTCTTCCAGAAGAAGCAGGTAGTGAGATTTGCACTCATGGGAAAGGAGGAAAACATATTATGGTTAACAGGGAAATGCAAAATCTGGGGGGAAAAATTGCCTTGCTTCAGACAATAGATGCTCGCTAAAATTGAGCCTCTTCATATTATCATGGAAATTACTTTTTGGCGATAGTGCAGAAAGGTTGTTATGTATTATTGTTAATTGTGGTTGAAGACACAAAGCAATATGATCATTTGATGACTTATTTGTTATTTGGAAAATGACAGCTTTTATGTGCCAGTAAATACGAAATCATCTAGAGAGTGTCTTGTGAGTTTAGTTGCCATCTGACAGTCCTTGTTTAATGCATAAAAGAGATTCTAATGAAGCCGTGTGAGTTTGTACTGAGCGGATTACCTGACGGCTCTGTGTGAGCCATCCAATGAGAGAACAGTGTCTGCTTGGTGAGGGCAGGACCAAGAGACCTAGAACTTTGTCAGAATTTATGCTCGGTGGGCAGTGGTCTCTCTGGAACATGAAATGAGAGGCAATTAGTCCCCAGTGTTGGGTGCCTTCCATCTCCCCGAGTACAGTTGAAGCCCAGCAGCCCCTTTCTCCCCACCTTGTCTTCCCTCCTCTACCAGGAGGGGAGACTGAAGGAACAGCAAGGAACTTTCAGCTCAGAGTAGGAAATATAAACAAAGTTCAGGCTGAGTGTCTGATGTGCAAGCCTCAGGTGCCATTTGCGGTGACAAGACACCGCTTTCAAGGATGACACTAATGATTCTGAGGTTTGAATATGACGGCCTCCAAATGCTTGAGAGAGCTCTGTGTTTGCCTGGCACTTTGCCCTTTTATGATCTCTCTCTCTCTCTCTCTCTCTCTCTCTCTCTCTCTCTCTCTCTCTCTCTCTCTCTCTCTCTCTCTTTCTCTCTCTCTCCCCGCTTTCTTCCCCCGGAACTGCCGCATCCTCAGCCAGTCATCTTTCAACCCCTGGCTGCAGTGATTTTTCTTCAGACAGCTGCACATTAAGCACATCTTTCATGCTTCTCTGAACCAGATTCAGAAAATTCCAATTAATAGGTTGATGGGAAAGGAGTCCACGGGCAGCATTAAGGCCACCTGTCTGGAGACGTTAGGGGTGCACTTTGGCAGAGTGAAGGAGCTCTGCGGAGGTGGTTCATCATCCCTTCCGAGAGGCATAAAGTGAGAGAATAAAAAGCAGTTTCCAGGCAGCACCTCCATCTCACTATGACTGTGGATCGTTCGCACTGCTCTGGCCAAGATTAACTAACCCCTGGAGAGGTGGGAAAGCATCAGAAGCTGTGAATTGTTTCACAGGCCAAAACCTGGCTAGCAGGGTCTCTTGTCAGGAGACTCAAGGTTGAGACGGGCATCAAGTACTCTTTCCGTGGGATGTCCATTCAGATGGGCTCTGTTCTGGGCATCTTTCTCGTGCCACGCGACTATTCTGACTATTCTTTCATTCATTCATTCATTCACTTGTGTATAATATTCACTCCAGATATTTGCTGTGTATGTAGTATATGCTGGGTTAGTCCTGATGCCGGAAATACACCTGGGAGAAAAGAGAAGGCCGGTCTCCTGAGGCTTATGTTCTCGTAGCGTGTAAATGCAGTAAACTCTGTAAATTACAATGCGAAGTAGAGGATGCAGTGGCTTTAATACAATCTCTTGAGAAGCCTTAGAAAATCTAGACTTTGACTCAAGACACAGAACATTGGCCCTAGGTAGGGTGCCATGCGGTATTGTTTAATGAACAAGGACCTGCGGTAAGAGAGAAACACCAACAAAAACATCCACCTTCTATTTCTGTCCCCACTTCCGTTTTTTCCACGACAGACTTTGACAAGACTTGCTATTTCATTTGTCTCCAAATGGGGATGATGTAAGAAATATTAGGTAGAAGGGCTGACTTTAGGTCGAAGTTATTTCAGAAGAAGGAGATAATCTTGAGAGAGGGGAAAGGAGCACGATAGAAGAGAAGAAAAAGTTCTCCTCTGTGCTGTCTCCCTTCCTTTCAGCTTGCCCCGCCTCGTTCATTTCTTAGTGGAAATATCCCTGACATTGACCCAAGGTCAGAGAACAAGCCTGACAAGGTCAAGTGTTCCTTTGCCTGCCCCTTACTCCTCTTGTCAAAAGTTAAGCTCCTGTTCAAGGTTTGCACATTTGAAAACTTAAATTTCTGTTGTTTTCTTTCTCCAATAATTCTTGGCTGCAGATTATGTTGCTCACAGACCCGGAGATTGAAAGCAGCTTATTGATCAGCTCAGATGAAGGGGCAACCTATCAAAAGTATCGGCTGAACTTTTACATCCAGAGTCTGCTTTTCCACCCCAAGCAAGAGGACTGGATCCTGGCATACAGCCAGGACCAAAAGGTGAGCTCAGTTCCCTGGTTTGAAACGGTGAGGCGCAGATTTCCAGGGAAGACAGTGCTAGTTAATCATCTGTGCGTTTCCTCTCAATGACCATTTTTGTTCTGTGCTGTAAGCTTGGAGGCAGTGCAGCTAGGGGCAGCAAGGCGGGTCTAAGATTGTTTGCTTAATCTGTGTAAACATCTGAAAAAGTAGAGAGAGGAAAAGCTGTATACTATGGAAAACACTGTGGGGAAGTAGCTCTTAACCTAGATGCTTTGGGCTCTGAGGCATCTCCTGCCGCCATTGGGTTTTAGACAGTGTTTTATGCCTGTAGAGAGGTAGACATTTTTCTGGATGAAGGATATATGACCATTTTTAAAGAACCTTAAAATTTTTGAAAAGTTTAGGAACGCTAACTAGATATTTGCTAAAACAGTGAGTGACCAAAAAATGGCCAGAGAAATGTAATAATATATTAGAATAGCATCATTCAGAGCAGGTCATCTTCAGATTTCTCTTCTCTCGTTGGTTTGGTTGAGTTGAAATCCATTCTTAAGAAAGTGGTAAATGAGGTTATGCTGTTATGTGTATGTGTGTGTTAAATGAATATATGTTTGTGGGATACATAGATGTATAGATGTAATATGTGTCCTATAAAATGTCATCCTATTAAATGTATGCACTATACTAAAGAAAAATTAAACAAAAAACACTTTTAGCCTCTACCTTAATGGAATTTTCATTGTTAGAATATAAGGCTAAAGGAAGCAAATAAGTTAAATTAAGATGAAAAAATACAGATGCATAGGCAAATGTGAGAGAGATTTTCAGACATAAAAATCAAAAGGAAAATTGGTGAACTATTGGGATAACTTTTCTGGAGTGCGTGATTCAGTGAAGTCATCTGAAGTCTCTCTAGAGGATTCATGCCTTAGAAATTGCATGTTATTAAAGAAATACTGGCCTTGCATGAGGAAGGAGATACTATTTGAAGGTTTTCTCTATCTAGGCTGGTACAGAGGTATGGGGTTTTTCCTGAAGTTGGGGAATGATGTAAGCAAATTTCCAAGGTTTCTACTGACAGGAACATTTTGGAGGAAGCAAATTAAAATTCTTAGGATTGGAGTTTTAGTCATGCTGCCCTCATTGCCAAATAAAATGCACATTAAGGCTAAAAATAGAAAAGATTTGCAATTGGTGTTTTTTTTCTCTTGAGCAGCCTGGCTACCCTTTCATCAGAAAGTACAATTTCATTCCTGGAGTCAAGCCACAGTGCATCTGGTCCAGGATGGTGCAGTTATCTGAGGAGAGAGCTGAGCAGCTTGGGACACAGAGTTTCAGTTCTTTAATTCACTGTGTTATTGTGTTTCGCTTGACAGTTGGTTGATTTTTCCACTAATGCCAGAGGCACAGTAAGGACCAGATTTACCTGGCTAGGTGAAAACTCCACATCTTTCCAGTTGGGTTGAAGGAGAGGTTCCAACATGTAACTCTTCATGTCCCGGCGCTTCAAATAGTGCATGTAATGATGCCTGGACAGAGTGATCAAGGTTAAACGAATTAGGACATCTGAGCTGTAATCCCAACTCAGCAAGTTATGGTGGGTTGTATTAGTGCCGCTTTCCTTTGCCTAAATATGTGCTTGGATGGAAAATTGGTGCCCTTCCAATGAGACTAGGAAAAGCATTAATTTCCCATGTGTACTAGGTGCCCTGCATAATGCAATGTTGGTATAAATGACTATATCAAAGAGCTTTCAATCCACGGAGGGTAAGAAGGGGAATGCATGAGTTCACCAAGTAGCCAGAGAGAGACCCAAGACAAGAGTGACCTCCCCCACATATAACAGATATACAGTCAAAATAGCTGGGTGGAATTTATGAAACTGACAACCCAAAGTTGAGGGTATGGAGATCTGAAGAATGGTTTCATCTCTGCCTTAATGATTGTATCATGTTTCTGTTGGGGGGACACATTTTACACTTGAGGGATCTCGTAATTGGTAATATAAAGTTAGAAAGTGTATGTTTACAGGATTGTCCATCTGTCTATTGGCTAAAACTGAAATTTGGTCCAGCTAGTTATGGGTGTGTGTACATGTGCCTATTAATTACCTAATTTGATTATTTTGACTATTTCAATTGTTATGACGTTAAGAAAAACATAATTAGGAACCTTTTGAAAATTGTGATCAGTGGAATGATGTGTTCAGAGTGATAGATTGCAAAAGTTAATTTGATATAAATATAAGGATGAACTGTAGTAATATGAGGTTAGAAGCAAGTAGACCAGTAAAGATGCTATCACAATAGTGAAAAGACATAGTCTGGACCAATAAACACCTTTTGTGACCAAAGACTCAGAGAATTCTCTCATTTTATAGTTAGAAGAAGCCTTAATAGGCTTTGTTTTGTATATAAGGATTTTAAAATCTGAGAATGGATTTTCCCAAAGGGAATAACTACTACGTGGCAACCCATGTCAAAGTCCAGTGACTGGGGACAGCCTTCCGTGAAATTTGGTAAGGGTGTCATTCTTGAGGTTGATCACTAGAGACTAGCAGATGGGCATGAGTCAGCCTTTCTGCTCACCTCTCTGTTTCTCCAGGAGAAATTAAAAAAGGAGCAGTCATCCTGGGAAATAAAATGAACGGATACCATGAGTAGGGATTGGAGAAGAACTCCATATATGGTGGGACATCAATCACAGAATGAGGAGTTGGGCATAGCCGGGAGGAGAGGGGCTTGCAGCCATCACATGAGCCATTAGCTGATGGTGTTGGCTGGAAGTCAGGTTGAGAGGGTCTGTGGCCACTCAGGTGGGTCAGTGATAATGAAATAATAGCTGTAAACCACTCATGAATCATGGAGCTTTTAACACCGAGGAGAACTCCATGCTGGTATTGGCAGCCCATGGCTGTATTTGCTCAGGAAAAGGGAGCATTTATTCTTTCGTATAAGTATTGCTCATCAGTTTCTCTCTGACCGCTGCTCTTGCGGCTGCTGAACTCCCTGTGACGATGATCTTAGCCTCAGTGCGGTATTCGCTCTGCTGGAGGCTCTTTTGCACCAGCCTTTGGTGAACAGAATCCTCAGGCAAAGGTGCTGTCCCTTGTGGAGGTGGCAACACCGCCGGAGCTCATCAGTGAGCCTCGCTCTCCTCGCTCTTCTTGCTCCACTTTGCAGTCTGTCTCCTGGGCCACACGCTCCCTCTTTTAGGTACACAGCCACATTTGTTCTCGTGTTTTTCCCTCCCATTGCTTTATCTTGCTTTTAATGACGGAGACTCATATGACCCTGAAACCAGCCTGGATCCCTGGCTTGCAGGTAGGACAGAGCCCAGATGGGCTGTGGTGTTCCCCTCTGACTGCATTGCATCTTGGATGACTGCACACCCAGCAGAGGCTTTTTCTCTGTGAGCATTTTAAGGGACTCAAAGAGTTTCATTGAGTGCATTGTCCTTCCTGGCCCAAGGTTGACTTTCACAGGCTGTCAGCTCCCTTATAAGCCAGATTTTAAAAAAATACAAAATTAGCTTTTAATTAGGGAGAAATGTGTATGGCCAGACGTTCTCAGAATTTTCATAAAATCAAGATGCCTAGATGGGGTAGTCTCTTTCCTTCGAGGGAGAAATCTCTCTGTGATAATCATTGTCTCCATGGTTGCCAAGATATAAAAGCCTTCCTGAATGGGAGCATGGTTCTCCAGGAACCTCTAGAGTGACCGATGGGAAGAAAGATGGAGACTCTGTCCGTTGGAAGTTCTAGAAGTTGCCTGATTACTTAGCCAGCCCTGTCAGGAACAGATATAGTGTAGTAGACATAAGAGTTAGACTCTGACCAGTGAAGGGTTGTCTAGTCTGTGTGAGAATGTACCTTTGAAAAGCCATGGATTTTCCAGACAATGAATCATTATAAACATTATGGAAATTTCATGCCCAGTGGATGGAGGGATAAGTTTCATTAAGTCACAGGTCTTAAGCTTCTTAGAAAGAAAACCAGGGAGTCCCATGGACGCTACAAAGAAAACCATGACATTTATTAGAGGAGCACCTATCATCAAATCTTGCTTTCCTTTATTTACTTACTTATTTTTATTTCTGTCATCAAGCAGTCACTGAGCCTAGCTTTCTCCTCATTCCTTGTTTCTCTACCTTTGGAAACTGAACAGGTAGGCAAACAGAGATGAGCTCTTCACTTCATTGCTGCTTTCCCCTCACTCATGTGTCTCAACACAGAAAACCACCCAAGGAAGACTGAGCAGCAGGCTGAGTCTGCCAGATTACATCTTTATTTTAATTTGGCAATAAACTAGTGTACAAACTGTGCTATAAAACAGTGCCTCCAACGGCATCTCTCAGTCTGTCTTAAAGACCTCACTAAACATGATGTGTTGGGAAACATTTGAAATGAGAGAAAACAAAGCACAGATGTGACTGAAAGAAAAAAATAATTGGGAGAAAAGTATAAGAATATGCTTCCACCTCAGCTTTGCCCACCCTCCTGGAGGGCTAGGTGTTAGCCTCTCTGTCAGGGGTTGGGCTGGAGGAGTAACCTGTAAAAGGAGAGTTTGCAGTGCTAGGAAGGAGACAGGAACGCCTCCAGAACACCCCCAGCTGAGTAGCTGGGAGAAGAGGCCCCTCTGCTCTGAGGCCAGCCTAGCAAGGCCTCTTCCTCGGGTAGCCTTGTAGAAGGCTCCGCTGCCCACACAGAGGCAGAAAGGATTGCTTTTTCTGGTCCTATGTATTGTGCCTCCTGTCCCCACCATGTACATGTCCAAGTCCATCAAGACCATGCCCTCAGTTCCCACACAGACAGACAAGACTCCACAGCGAACAAGCAGTTGGTTCAGAGCCCTGGGAAGCTGCAGAGCAAGTTTTCTTCAGGAAGGGGTTTGGGGTGGTTGGAAGGTTCCAGTCTGCTGTTCTTGTGAAGGAGGGTGGCTCTTCCAGACTCTTCTAGGGTCACCAGACCTTCAGATATTTTTCCAAGAGAAGAAATCCTGTTTGGTTGGAAATGTGAAATTTTCTTCCATGTTGGCAACTAATTCAAAACTGCAAAATAGAAAACTGTGGAGGGCAAAGAAAAGCTGTACCACATCTATCCTCTGTATTAACTCCCAAATCACTTCACCACTTTTTTTTTTTCTTTGCATCTTTCTCATCGTTTTTCCTCCTGTTCCCGAGTCTCCATCTATTTTATTTCAGGAGATGTTAAATTATTTTCAAGTCAATTTTTTTTTAAATGAGAAATGAATTCTGTGAAAGGAAGACAAAGCCTTTAGGACTCCCTGATGGGCCCCCTTCTTTCTGTGGCAGGACTTGAGGATTCAGATGTTATGTGAGTTCACGTATGTTGGGGCTGTGAGCCCAAGTCCAGTAAGATACCGCATGGGGACTTGCGTGATTCCTGGTCTTCTCCGTAGTCCAGAGAATCATGGTTTGTGAGAGAAATAAGAGATTCTAAGGTTTGCATGTTGGTTCGAATATTTTGGTAGATGTATAAGACACACACACACACACACACACACACACACAAACACAACAAAACAAAAATAACATGGTTTTAAATGGGAGAAATGTGTTTTGATGGAGGAGCCTCTTTTCATAAATATTGAAATTTTAAGTATTAACAGTTGGCTTTCTCAGTATAATTGAAAGGTAGCTTTGAGTTAAATTCATATCTTGATGGAAAGGGAAAATTTTTCTGTCAGTGCATCTAACAACATATAACAGAATGGTAGTCATTGGCATGAAAGTAAATGTTTTTTAAAAAATTGCTTTTAGTTCTTCTCCCTTCTCTCTTTCTACCAGTCCCACAATTTCATTTAAACATCTTCATGTTCACAAAAACAACAACAAAAAACCTTCTCCTTTTCTTTTAATCTTTTCTTCCTTTTCCCTAACAGAGAAGCATCAATTATGTCTGCTTTAAATGCTGGCATTCCCTGGTGAATAGTGACTATTAGGTAAGGAAATAGATGTCAGCATTTAAAAAAGTCAGACAGGTTTCTCACCACTGATGGACAGTAGAACAAGCCGGGAAGAGTGTTTCTGTCTACTCTTTTGCCCCTAGCAAGGTATATTTGGCCTTCAGCATGTGACTTGGCTTTATGGAAACTGCAAGCCATTTTGACAATAAGAGGCAGAGACAAGTGAGCCAGATGGGCTCTAAGCGAGACTCCATTGTCCCAAGTGCAGGCCGGGAAAGCTCCTTTAGGGCAGAGGGTAGAGCAATCCACTGATGCTGGGGGAAAGAGGTTCTTAAGGGGAAGTCTCTGGCAAGCCTGGTGGGGTGGGGATGGAATCCTGAGAAGGCCACCTGGCTGCTGTTGATGGCAGGGTAGGGAGTCAGGATGTCTTAACAGGAGGGTCTGTCCTTGACTTCGATAAACAGAAGAGGTTGAACAACGTCTGGTCTTGTTTCAAACTGCAAAACGTTCTGTTTTTCATGCTTGGCTGGAAAGTGACATCTTTCAGTTGTTTGTTTTCTTTTGTCTCCTGTCTCAGAAACTTTATGGAAAAGTAGTGGTACTGCTGGCAGCCTCAAAGAACTTTCTTAGGATGCTGAGATAACAGACATAACTCACTTAATGTAGAACCTAGCACATGCAAGAGGTACATAGATGTAGCCAGTGTGTTATCCCACGTCCTGAGAGAGCCCCTGATGTGCTGTAGCTGTGTAGAAACACAGGGCTGCCTTGACACCAGTCCACTGTCTTCCCAATACCTAAAGTTATATAGACTCTTTAGTCAATATTGACTGTCTCCCTAATCAATCACTAGAAGGTACCATGGATCCAAATATGATTGGAGCAAGCAAGAACTAATATATAGTGCTCAAAAATATGATCGATTATAGTAACAGTAGACCATTAAATATTAAAGAATTTCTCCGCACAGTGGTTCTATTTGTTTTTGAATAGACCTTAAAGTCAAAAAGGGCAAGATTGAAATAAAAAAAAAAATGGATCCTTGAAATTCAACCCCCTAGGGATATTCAAATGCTTTCTGCAGAAGCATAAACACTTAGGAAACTGATACCTACCTAATGCCATCACATTCCCCCAAGGCACTGCATTAAGTAAAAAGGCACTCAGTTATTTATAAGAAATATGTTGAGCATTATATACCATGCTGGTTTGGCAGAGTTTCCATGTGCTTGAAATTTTCCAATGTCAGAGCTGATTTCTAATCTCATGAATATGTAAATAACTTAAGTATCCAAGTACAAAACTGGCAATTAGAGTGGAAACCAGGGAGCTTGCTAAATGTCAACCCCAATGCGTGTTTATAAAACAAATTCTCAAGCTGAAATGCCATCATATGCAAACAAGAAAGGCCTGTGTTCACCCTGGATGCCTTGATTAACCAGGTTGTATCACTATTTTTCAATTGCTACCTGGAACAGTTTGATCTATTTCTAAGGAATTGAATGCAATGTACTGCAACTACAAAGAGAAATGAAGATTTTAAAAGGACTGATATGATTAAGGTTTGGACAGGCAGAATTTTGTTATTTGATAGCTCTTTAAGCTCTGCATAGATATGGTTAGATTTTTCATTGTACAACATTTTAGCATTATCTCTTTTCATGTGCTCTATGCCACCAACTCTTGTTTGAAGGGATTAAGATGCCTATGTAATAAAAGCACCAGTTTGCAAAAGTTTGAAGGACATTGGGTTGTCTAAGAGAATGTTTTTTTTTCCCCTTAAATCAATTCAACAAATACCAAGAAAATAGCTTTTTCAAAGGGTCCAGTCATACTGATTTTCCTGTCTCCTTTCTTTTCCAAAGTGTTTGTAATCAAGAATGTTGCCAAAAAAAGGAGTGGTTTTTAGAGGAAGTCTGAACTTTGTGATTGGCATGTTTTGTGAAAGTATGACCATAGTTTTCATATTTAAAAACCTTGAAAGTATTACTGAATCATCTACCTTTGGTATAACAGCATGTCGTTAATACAGATTACCTGTGCTATATTCGTTGTTCCCAGAAATCCAGAGACCTTGGCCAGAGAAAGAGAGATCAGAACTTGGGTATCCTGCTAAAATTGCCAGGTTCCTTTACCAAGACATATCCTTAATAGAACTATCTGATTATATGAAAAGGCATGTTTATAGTCCTCCAAGGCTCTCAGTCTCCTGACTTGCTTAACTCTATTCACTGTCCGATCAGACTACAGGTATGATGCGAACAAAGTATTGAGCAGAAGACGTGTATGATCCAAAGCCAAACTGCCTCAACTGCTGAAGGAAAGGCCATGCAAAGCCATTCTCATCCTCAGAGGCTGGAGACATGGAAGCATTGTCTAAGGCTCCCTTGCTTCCTAACAACTGAACAGCAATATCATCGGCTTCTCCCCACCATTTCTTCCTCCCTCAGGGTGCGTGGACACCTTAGACTTAAGCAGCAGCAGAAAAATTGACAGAATTAGTGTTAACCATTTACTCCGTAGCACACATTCTATTAGACATTCCATGCAGATTATGCTGCTTTTTTCTTAGACCAAACATTAGCTGTATCACTGCACCTATTTAGTGTTTGGGGAATCTGAGCCTCGAGGGGTTAATAAATTACTCCAAGATAATATGTCAAATGACTGTTAGAGCTAAGGGTTTAAACTCATTTTAACTATATGCAATTCAGGCCTCATTACACCAAAACACGTGACTCCTTAGAAAAGTAGTGGTATTTTTCCTTTTCAGTATCTTCCATTTTGTTTTCTAATTTTTTAAATACATATGCTCCCTGTCCAACCTACCATGAGACCTGTTCCTTTTACAGATGGTGCAGTATCCATTCCAGGAGATGAGTTTCACAGCAGAAGAGAATTGTTAGATGGAACTTATCTCTCAGGAGAGGAAGGAAGACAGAAGGACGTGTGTGAGCAAGAGGGAAGTCACCCCTAGCTGGATCAAAAGCACCGAGACAGCCCTGTGATTTAGCAGAACAGCTGTGACACTCTAGGTCCTACTGACACCTGCATCTGCTCCTCTAGACTTGTACCAGTGATAGTCCTTTGTCCTCTGGGTAACATCTCCCCGTGCCCAGGCATAACAGTGGGGCATCTCAGAAGTGACCCTCTCTTATGAATTATATCTGGTCAAATGTTTGTCATTTTTGTTTGTTTCACTCTTTGTTTTCATATCATTTTCTTTCTTCTTATACCCAGAGGCCCTGATAAATCCCAGTTCTTGTTCCATCCCTGCCCCGTTGCCATCACCTACTGATGTCTCTCCTCTGTTTCATCTTCACACTGCTAATGCCTCTGTTGTACAGAGACACAGTTCCAATTATGTTCCCAGTGACAATTTTCTCCTTCTGCTTATTTTTGTGTCTCAGAACTGCTGAGCTCCATCATGTATGCATTTAAATGATGGTGTGATTATATGATGATCAAGGACTCTTTTTTTTTTTTACATCAGTGTCTTGATATTGAAGGATTTGTAATAGAGCTCCACCTCTTAGCTTATAGTTAGCATATTTATCTTATATTTATGTCTTCATCTATATTAAGGAAGCCTGAAGGCAAAATTTAGACCTGCAGACGTGGGTGCAGAGGAAGTGCCTACAAGTCAAACAGGCCTGTAGGACTTTTCCTGCCGCAGCAGCACCCCGTTCGCTAAGTCTGATCCCCCACGTCTGCCTCAGAGTCACAAACTCAACTGTGGGCCATGTGATAGATAGACATCAGTGACAGCTGGGAAATGGACAGTGACAAATTTGATAAATCCAGCCTGGGGAGAGATTGATGGAACCGTGACATGTCATCTTTCCTGCTCACTCTTCATCAGCAAAGGCTGAATTCTCAGCCTCAATGTGCCTGTCTTCTGACCTTTATTGACATTGGAACTCAGTCCATGTCACTTTCCCACCAGCTCTGGAAAGATTGCCACTATCCATCCTGTTTCCAGGCTCTGTTCGTCACCTCGGCTCCAAGCTCACTTGTCTTTATACATCCGGGCCAAACGGTGCCTCTTGCAGTGAACAGAAGACCCAGAGCACTGCTGTGGGCTTTGATGCTCTGTTGATTCGCTCAGTCCGACCTTTCACCGGGGAATGCTCTTCCACCTCTCCGTCCTAAGAAATCGTTTTTGCATTTCTACACCTAACTTGAATGCTTTTGCAGATTCTAACCTTCCGACCAAGGCCAACCCAGCACTCTGAACAAAATCTTACCCATACTCTGTTATCAGTGAGAACCCCTTAAGCATGTTTATTGTGTCTTTCTCTTTGTTCTGAGGAACTTACATCTGTTGAGGGAGAGGGGCTGTCCTGGGGTGGCCAACATGATTCTCTCACTGTTCCTGTACCAGTCTGTCCTGGTGGAGGCTCATGTCAGCACTTAATGAAACATTATTTTAGGGACCACGGAACGTGGTACCCCTTAGAGCGATTTCTGCCCCTCTCGTATGCGGAGGCAGGCCATCTGAGCAGATGTCTGAAGACCAAGGGCTTCTTCTGGGATCTGGCTTTTTGTCCTTCCTGTGGAAGCAGGTGAAGGAAAGAGCTTTATAGCTGTGATGCCTCCCGCCTGGCATTAGGAATTGATTGGACGTCCTTGAGGTGCTATCTCTTTCTTGCTAAAAAGAATGCAGTAACAGCAGCGAGAACTGGAGAATCATGAGGTAGATGAGAGCTCTGTACCTACACCTTCCCCAGGGCAGTATTCGGGTGAGGCAAATAAAATAGAACTGGCAGGGTTTTCTATCAGCCTTTGCAAGAAGTATGATTTGCAGGTCTCCTGCCTCTAAAATGTTAAGGGCAGAGAAGTCAAGAGGAATGAGCAGGCCACCTTGGAAAGAGCCAGCAGCAGGAGTGCTCCGACGTGGAACCCCCTCCAGGAGCCCATGTAAAGGAGACCCGGGACCTTCATCGTGGGGAAGGAGCGCGGTAGTCAGCAGCAGCCAGTCTCGTCCACCAGAGACTTGAAACGTGTCGTCACTCTTGCTTTCTCCAGCATTGTGCCCTTGCACCAAACTCTTAGCAAGCAAAGAAAACGTAGAACATGCCCCCATGGAACAATCTGAAAAGAAGGGCAGCTTTGATTCTATTTAGGAAGATTGAGAACTCTTGGCAGGGACAGCGAGGCAGGCAAACTTGGTTATCAGCACAGGGGAGCTGAATCTTCCTTCAAGGAAAGATGCTACTCTTCTGGCGACTGTCCCAAACTGTGAATGGGAAGAAGATGGAAAATGGAAGTGACAAAGAGCTGCTCTCCTGACCCTGTTTTCTTACCCCATCCTAATCATGTGTCGGCTCAGAGTCCTGAGGAAATCATTGCCTCTCACCCTTTTCCACCTGTGTCTTTTGGTTACTCTGTGATAGCCATCTTTATTGTCCCCAGGAGCCTGTGTCCCTCATCCAGCTTGCATCTCTATAGGACTCCTGAGGACAGCACCCACGGCGAGTGAGCAGTGATTCAAAGCCCATGACAAAACTAACCCAAAGCGACGCAGCCTTCATACTCACTGTATTTTCGTCTGCGCACTTCTCATACAGACAAAGGCAGATGGTGAGAAAACAGGCTCGTGTGAGCAATGTCTAAAGAAAAGAAAAAAGGAGAGAAATCCTTCAGAGGGGTTGTTAGATGGCAGGAAGGAATGTTGACAGCCCCAGGGCAGCAGAATGGTGGCGTGGAGGGTTTGCGCCGGAGGCTGCTATGATAGGTCTTGAGCAGAGATGAGCATGGAGTTTGTGTTCACTAAGTTATGCTTTCAGAGACGGGGAAGCGGTCTCCCATATCTTAGAATGAATTTAGATGGGAAGGATTTATGGCTACATTCTCAGCTGTCCACATTCCAACCCACTCTCCCTGCAATTTCTCTCCGGCAATGTTTCCCTGAGACTCTGCACTAAAGTTACCAAACCAAAACCCAAAACCTTTCAAGAACATCCTATATCTAGTTCAGCTATTCTTTCTCCCTCTTTCTAAGCATTTTTCTCTCCTTGCCTCATCCTGGCATTGGCAGAGAAGGCTGTGGAGGAGAATTTTGCTGTCAGGCTCTAAAGGTTTAATTAATGTGTTCGTTTGAATGGCGGTGAGTTCTTTCCTTCCTTTTCTTAGTGGAACACTGGGCTGGACAGTTAACTTCTGGGAAAAATGAAGGAGTAGGTGGGGTATACAGAACAGAGTGAATCATTCCGAAGAGCCTGCTTGCAAATCCTTAGGAGTTTCAAATGTGCTGATATTTATAGTTTTGTTTTGGTTAGGCCTGTAGCTGTAGATCCAGGACAGCAAAACCATTTTTTTTTTTTTTTTTTTTCAGTTTTGATATTTCCATCCATGGGGAATCCCAGGTCCTTTGCTAGATAGATTCATCATTGGAGAACATACATGGTACAAAATCAATACTTTTGTTCCTCCTTTGATCATCTGCTATGTGTTAGGAGCAGCATAGATAGAGAAGAATGGGATTCTTGATATCTAAAAGTTTTGTGATCTCATGAAAGAGGCAGGAAAAGATCTCAGCTATTTTAGAGCGACTTTTGATTGGCAGGGATTCTGCCTTGCATTATCAGAAGGTTCTCTTGAAAAGCCACTAAGAAAGTCAGAGATGAAAGGGTGACCTCGAGTTTGATACCATAGGTTGTATCATAGATCTTTGGAAATGGAGTCCCTGGGAATTTTATTGTGGAGGAGAAGGTTCATAGACAAGGTGGCCTTGAACTGGGCTTCAAAAGAAGACAGGCCTTGAAGTAGACAAGGCCTGCAGTGGCCTCTGCCAGAGTAGGGTGCATCGTCGCCAACGTGGCAGGAGAATGTGACCTGGTGAGAGTACCTCTAGAGAGGAGCATGCTGAGAAATGTCACTGAGCTGGATAGAGTCAGGGTTTGCTGGGTCATGTGCAATACCCACAGCTGGAGGGGCCTCTGGGTGGTCACAAATCAAGCAGCCACTTGAAGAGGATAAAAACAAATATCATGGGACATACCTGACTGGTCCCCAGGTTCTGAATCCAAGCCCCGGGGGATCAATTAAAAAAGACATAGAGGAAAAACTTAGACTGGTGCCCCTTACATTCTCAGAGAGATGAATTCCATGCAGAAGCAGGATGACAGTCCCTTGGCATAGCCCTGTGCATCCTCCAGAGTTAATACGTGATTGTCAGGATATTTTTGAGTCCAGCCTTCACTTGGAGAATTATTATTATTTTAAACTGTCCCAATTCTGTTACAGTTGCATAAATCTCTGTATATAAATACAGATGTTAACTTATATTTATATATAGACAGAGGTCCGTATATGCAGTGGTGTGAACTCTGTTCCCTTTAAGCTCATAGAAAGAACTGCAGCTCTGGCTTTTATTAAAAGAGCAAGGGGAGAGGGAAAAGGAGACACTCCACAGACTGTGGGCTTGGTATGGCTTTACAAGTCTGCATATTAAAACGTCAGGTGTTCAGGGCACTCTGGGAATAAGGAGCAGGCCTTGCATGCGGGAACTGCCTGAGTTCTGATTAAAAAGGAATGAGGTCTTCATTCTGCTGTCATCTCAGCGAGGGGAGCTGTCTTCCCATCTCTCTTTGGCACCCTTAAAATGAAGCAAGCATGAAATGTAGCCACAAAACGTTTCTCCCCCAGGCATGATGGGACAGAGGAAAATGCTAAGACTTGAAAGAAAAAGGTACCGTCTCTCCTTGGCAGGAGGCCCAATCACTGTGTCTTCGAGCCCATAGAGCTGCCTGCTTTAGTCATCGGATAGTTCAGCCTTTTTGGCTTTGGGTTATCTTTTAATCCAATGGCTAC
The DNA here is from genome assembly GCA_004363575.1 of Solenodon paradoxus. Lineage (NCBI taxonomy): Eukaryota > Metazoa > Chordata > Mammalia > Eulipotyphla > Solenodontidae > Solenodon > Solenodon paradoxus. The sequence continues at coordinate 29,338 of RJWH01003496.1, forward strand.
AAGGTCGTAGGAATCTCTTCCAGGGGCGGGTACGTGCTCACTTGGGCTGACTTGTTCCTCGCACACGTCTAAGCATCTGTAGCTTGGGCGAGTCACAAGATGAGTCGTTTGACCCTTCGCTGAGTGCAGAGGCTGGGGAGAGAGGACAAGGCTGTGCAGTCATGGTCCTCAGCACAGCGTGACTCACCATTTGTCTGCTGTGGGATTCAGCAGATTGGATGGTGTAAGACTGGGGTGTAAGTGAGTTACAGACCAGGCAAGGATGCAAAGATGCAAAAGGGATGCTCCTTCCATATGATCGTTCTTCAACTCAGGAGCCAAATGCCCCTGGGAGCCAGAATGCCTAGAACCATGGGACTCTGTGGGCTGCTGTCAGAGGACCTCTGGAGACACGAGGGTTCCCTGGCGCTCCCAGATGACTGGAGAGAAGCAGGGATGTCAACCAAGCATGAAGAACAGGATGTAAGGAGAGAAAGGCGTTTGAAGGGATAGATATGTCGAGACCAGCGGCCTCACTGGCTTTGTCTCTATATACTCGTCAAAATGTGCCGGAGCAGCAGAGCAGGTGAGATGGAGGTCTTACCAGCTGTACCACGTCTGCAAATGGTCAGCGTAGCTTCCCATAACCACAAGGATGATGTGTGCGTTAAATCAACCAGACGTAAGAAGCACTTGGATTAGTAAGAACTAAGTCCATGAGACCTGCTGTTCTAGCTTGGGGCTTCTCCTTTAAAAGACCAGCATCCCAAAGCCTTTTCCACGTTCGCTTCCATAGTTTTGTCAACACTGACTCAGACACACCGGGATGATTCATCTCTTGTCCCTGCATATCTCCTGGATTTGACCCCTGGTTTTCCTTTTGTGAGTAAAGCCTGGCCCATTTTTGTCAGCTCATATGCTGTCATTCATTTAGATCCCAGCAGAACTGCCACTGGGTCTGTGAAAAGTCGCTGGTTGAGTGCTGGGTCCCCTTCCTCTGATTCTTTCATCTCTGACTGCCTCATGTAGTTCTCACTCTTTCAGTTGACTCAGGTTATGCTCTCTGCTCTCTCAGAACCAGGGCTGGAGTTTCCATTGCGGTCGAACCCACACAGCCATCTGCATGTGCCAGGTCATTTGTACCACTGGCCCCGTCACCAGTTAGAGTGTGAATCACAGTTCATTCTAAATCTGAGCAGGCATGAAATTTCCAACAAGTCACTTAGTCTTCCTGAACTTCAGTTTCCTCAGTTAGAAAATGGGGTTAATAATACCTACTTTGCAGGAGGTATCATTAGAGGTGATCTGTGGAGCACACAGTATATGGCAGGGGCTCAATAAATGGTTGGTATTATTATTGCTGTTATTTTTACTGAGCCAATGACATGAAATTCATGCATTCTGGTTATGACTCTTAAAGTCATGGTGCTGACATCTTTTTCTTCTCCACAGTTATACAGCTCTACTGAATTTGGGAGAAGGTGGCAACTCATCCAAGAAGGGGTCGTACCCAACAGGTTCTATTGGTAAGTGTCTGCTTTGCAGCAGTTTATGGTATCACGCAGTGAATGAGCACTGGGATCTTTTCCTCACTGGAGGTCTCGCAGGAGATCTGTTCTTACTGGGATATGTCAGCACATCCTAGGTTTGGCTGTGACATTGGAATAGTAAACTTGTCAGGAGAATATTAAAGTTATATCACAATTTGCTTAATAGACTCAAATAGATAATCAAGATTAGTAAAGAGTAGGCCTTTTGCATCTTTGTTGTTGTATTTTAAAGACACTTATGAGACAGCTACTTGTAAAAGTTATCATTTTTATTACTAAAAGCAATAAATGCACTTACATTGCATTTTTTTAAAAGGAAAGGTACAGGCAGGAATAAAGGCAAGCAGGCAGGCAGGAAGAGAGAGGAGGAAGAAGTTCTTTATATGTTTTATTTAGTTGTTCATCTTGGTTGTCGCCACAGCCCTGGGATGAGAACCTGGAAACTTCAGATGTGTGTGTGGACGGCACTCAACCACCGCTCCACCAGGGTGCGCCATGTCACATGTGTACATAAGTGCTCCATCTAAAAGTAGATCTTCCCACTACTTGTTTCGTCATATGTCCAATCATGTATATTTGGTTGCATAGCCTTGAGTACCAGTAGTACTGCCTTCGCGATGCTGCCAGCCTCCCGACAGCCCCCTGACCAAGGCTTGCTGAAACCCTCCTCCCAATCCCAGGAGGCAACTTCAGGATTTCTCAGTTTTCTGCTGGGTCAGTCTCCCTCTTCCCCGTCTTGAAGAATAGTGGTTTTTATAAAAGTAAAGCTGCAGGCAGGAATGAAGGTGAGTAGGCAGGTAGGCAGGCAGAGGAAGGCAGAAGAAGCACTTTGTTTTCATTTAGTTGTTTATAATGGTTGTCTGTCCCAACCCCAGGTCTTGAACCTGGCACATTGGGATGTATGTGGGGCTGCTCCCAGGTGTGCTAGGCCGCTAGGCCACCGGGGCGCACCCAAATAATGCATGTTCGCAGATGAATAGCTGTAAGATCTGATCCTGTAGGACCTAAGAAATCTGACAGCTTTTCTTCATGCCATCTCATCTCTGTCCTCTTTAGTACAATGATAGCGCGTCTCTTGAGGTGACTGATTATATCCCTGGCTCATGCCCATACTGATCTCATCAAATGGTTTTTCAGTCACACCCTTAGTGCCCCTTTCAGAACACATGTTTTTATTTTTCAGAATTTGGATGATCTGAGAACTTTCCAAGTGTATCAGTTCTGGCTTCCGTTTCTTTAGCAATTTATTCTTCAATGTATTTCTTTCTTCTCCCATTTTACTATATACAGTCAGGTGGAACCAACCCACTCTTTAAACACTTTGCTTAGAAATCTCCTTAGCTAAATATCCAATTTCACCTCTCACAACTTCTACATTCCACAAATCCTGGGTCACAATTTAGCCAAGTTCTTTGCACTTTATGCCAAGATTACCTTTTCTCTCTTGCCCCATGACATGCCCTCATTCCTGCCTTGGTGTCTTGTCAGAATGACCTTTTCTGTGCATACTTCTCCCAGCTGTCTGTACAGGGTGACTTATATATTCTCTAAATAGACGGATGCTCCCTCTCCAGCTTGCTTTCCTTCTGAGTCTCCACCACAATCTTCCTTAACATCCTTATTTCTAGCATGTCATTCAGAAATCCTCTAACCTCTACTCTATTCCCAGTTCTACCGTCATTTCCACATTTTTAGGAATTCGTCGTGGTCATACCCCAGAGTACCAGACTTTGCTCTAGTCAGCTTCGACTAAGTGGCTTAAACAACAGGCATTTATTTCTTGTAGTTCTGGAGTCTGACAAATCCAAGATCAAGGTGCCAGTAGATTTGGTGCCTAGCAAGAACCCTTTTCCTGGCTTGCACACAGCTGCCTCTTGCTCTGTCCTCACATGACAAAGAGAGCAAGCTGTTCCTCTTCTTGTGGATACTGGTTATGGGAGTTGGAAGGGACTGAAGGGAACTTTTCCAGTGCTAGATCGAATCACTTCTATTCTAACCTGGCGGTCTCAGTCTCATGTCATCTACACCTAATTCACTCCCCAAGACCCCATTTCTAAATGCTATCATATTAGTCGTTAGGACTCCGAAATATGAATTTGAGGGGGACATAAAAATCCTATCCAGACATTTGAGTTTGCATAGATGTTACCTTTTCACACTGTTCTAGGTTTTGCTTTTTTCGTAAGGATATAACTAACAATATATGTCATCATTTTTCAATGGTTGCAGACCATTTTGATCTAAGGATACAGAATGAAATTGAACATTAGAATGATTTAATGTATAAATCTTAACTCTATATGTTGGTAAGATGTGTACATGTGTGCAAAGAGAAGCATGGGAAGGGGGAGACAATCAGGGAACAGAGGGATGAGAAAAAACCTGGTGAAGTGGGAACACAGTGTGCACATTCTAGTATGATTTTGACATCCCTTATTAATTCCTTTTAAATTTGCTAGCAAACACTTCCTAAAAATATAGTGACCTGCCTTACCCAAATTTATCTAATCTGCCTATGGAAAGACATGTAGGCTATTTGCAGATTTTTGCTACACTAAACAGTGCCATAAAGAACTGGCTCAGAAGGAGCCATACATCCCTGTTCACATCATTGAGAATCATTTGGGCAATGATGACCTTTTAGGAGCTGGTGAGCTTCCTACAACAAAGGCAGTGAAAGGTTTCTCCCCTTCGCTCTCATCTTTGGACTTACACACAGAACTGATCACTAATGCACCTATTAGCTCCCTACCCCCACCCCGATTCTCTCACTTCTAAGAGAAATGCATTTTTATCTTTCTCATTTTCAAACACTGCCCTAAAACCCCTATGGGAATTGAAATCCAGAGAACTGCATTAGAGGTCTTAAAATGCTAGTGAAACTGCCTGCAAAAGTGAAAGACAAGTCATTTGCAAACAAGCTGGCTCAAAGATAACACACAGAGACTTCTCTAAGGAATGACTGCTTTATTCCTCATCATAAAGAGACATTTACAACAAAGGAGGGTTTGTCCTACCTAGGCTCTCACTCACCTCTTTCCTGCAGCTGATCTTGCTCAGGAATGTCTAGAGTCTTGCTTTTATTGTCCAAATTATCATCTCTCTTGATGATATTGGATATTCTTCAGGACTTCTACTCTGTCATTGAATCTCCCTACTCTGATGAGCACTTTTGCCTCTTCCTCTATTCCTTATTTTGTCTCTGATTCATGAGACATCCTGCACCTCTAAATGTTTTACTTATTAGTTATAAAGCCACTTTTTTGAAGAAGGATCCATGTATGTTTGTTTGCTTATATTATCTATTTTATTGACATGATTCAAACAGAAAAGTATCAGAAAATAAAGGTCTTACAGTATTAGGTTATCAAATTCCATCATTGCTTCTACTGGGGCTAATTGCAATCCATTATTTTTTCTACTACCATTAAACTAATTTTATTGAAAGAAAATTGTAGCATCAGAATATTATATAAGTTGTTTAAGGTATGCATTACTGTAAGTCAGCATCTGTGTGTAATTCATTAATTCCACCACCACCATTCCAATGTTTTCTTCACCAAACACGTGATCTCTTCTCCTTATTTTGCCTACCCTCTACCTTCTATTTTCTCTCCAGAAGCCTGATAGGCAAAACCCAAATGTAATAATATTATCATTTTTAATAAAAGGCTTTACACATGATTGTGTATGAGCTCTAATTTGTTTGTTAAGTAAAATCAAAAGTACCCCTTCCCACTACCTTTGAGAACAGAGATAGCATCTCCATTTGAGTCCTAGCATTCTGTCATTAGCATTCCTAACATTATTTAAACTTATTTAATCCTCATAAGCATTTTGTGTAGTAAGCCTTTCATTATCGTCACTAACAGATAGGGAACCTCTGGCAGAGAGAGACCAAATAATTTGAACCAGGTCACATAGCCGGAAAATAACAGAGCCAGATTCAAATGCAGGGAATCTGGCTACAAAGTCCATACTTTACTAAATCAGTGAACTCTGTTGCCTCTGCTGTTTTTCTGGACTGGGCTTTGAGCCCTGAATTCCAGCCCTTTTGGGAAATGAGTAGAGAAAACCCAATGCACTTTTGGCCACCATGCCTGCATGCATCTCTCCCCAACTGGACTTGGCAAATGGCCTCCATGGCTTCTTGTATCTTGGTTGGTTTTTCCAGAGAAGGCAGGACATCTTGCAAATTGCACAATGCACATGACTGTTGAGGATGCCCTGGTCTCTGTCCACCTGGTCATTATGTTTTAACTTTGAGCAATGTCCTGAGACTAGCAGAAAAGGTGTCAATCAGAGCAATATTTATTAAACTCACTCTCAGAAACCAGTTGATTCAAATAATGTAGGAACTATGGGGCCACCTAGGATTATTCAGCAGACTTTATAAAAGGAAATTGCCTTTAATCACTTCTGCTTTAGAGCCTGTCTGTGGGGATTGGAAGGGACGGAAGGGAACTTTTCTAGTGCTAGATTGATTGGTCTTGTTCTTTATGACATCAAAAATCATATTGGGAGGCAGTGCAGTCTGGAGGCTAATGCGCCCAGAGTTACTGAGGTGTGAGTTCTAGCTTTGCCATTTACTAGATATGGATCATGAGGAAGTTACTAAACTTCTGCATGACTCAGTTTTTCCCTCTTTAAAGATAACGAGTATGAGATGTCTCTCATTATTGGTTATGTGGCTACATGCAAGAGTTGTTTTACACACTACTGACTAGTAGTAATACATTATCAATAGGAGTTAACCTTTTACATCTGCTGGTTTTGTTTTCCCTGGTGTTGACTTCATTTTCAGGGTGATTCCCTTTTATGGTAGAGATGAATGTGATTAGTTTTAGCCTGACATTCTAAGAGCGTGGAAGCCTCATCAAACTAGTTTGCCCCTTTGCCTGTATTTCCAGAGATTGAATCTGAGTAGCTGGTTTGGATCCAAAACATATAAAATGACACTTTGCTTCTGTAAGCCAAACACATAGATCCCTTGAGATCTGAAATCAAAGATGGGAACGAGACCCAATCATACTGCATGGGTCAAGGTTGGGGTAGAGTCTAAAAAGAAAAAGAAAAGAAAAAAAAGATTATTTTATCATAAGTTGAATTCTCATTTGGGAGAAAATATAGATGGAAGTATAAATAAGAAAGTTCCATAATAGGGATTTCTATTTATTGACTAATATAATCTAGGTACCTGATAGATAAATCATTTCATCTGATCTTCTTAACAAGATTGAGGTAGAAATTCTGATTCTCATTTTAATTAAATTTTAAAAATGAAGCATTTAATTCAAAATAACGTATGTAATATGTATTAAAACCACATTTTGAAACTTGGTCTGTTTGGATCCATGGCCCCTTGCATGCAGTTATAAAAATCAGCCCAGAATTTATGATTTATTTCCCACCCACTTCCACCAATAATAACTGTTAGTTTAACAATTCAGTAGATAAGAGTCAAGGTTATGCGTTTAACCTTGACAAGGAACATGGTATTAGAGGATCAGTTGTACCCAAATCCTTGAATAACAGAAGCTCCTGCCAAAAGTCAGATTTGCTATTAGAGCTTGATGAATGTTGCTTATTGGGATCCTATTCAAGTTTAGGACAAAGAAATGGAAGGCAGTTTTCATTGTAAACCCTTCAGCAGTCATCATCGATGCAAAAGACAAGGCGATATTAGGGTTATTTTCCTTAATTAAAAATAAGTTCAGACTTACCTCTGATAATGTTCGAACATACAGCTGGAAACAGGGACAGCTGAATGGTGATTACATTTTTTTTGTGACTGATTCACATATGGAAAATTAGAGTTGGCTCAACAAAGAATCTTTGTTATTCTGGAATGCCAGCCTTATTTCAATGATGTTCCTCACAGGGCCTATGACAGCTGTATTGTATAACACAGAGATAAAGAAACACAACTTTATGCTCAAGTGTTTGAATGTGTATATACACTTATTCATGACTTGCCACAGTTCAGCCAGTCAGTGTGAATGACTTCCCATTCCACGTCTTTGGCAACGACTCTCATTTGTGAAGCCCTTGTTATGTGCCCAGTCCTTTGCTGAGAGCTTGGTATATGTTGTATCAGGCAATCCTTACATCAATGACAGACAATGACTTAATCAACAATTTTTTCCTCAAGGCGTGATAGAAAAAATCACCTGTTTTAAGGGAAAAAAAGTGATCTTGGCTCATGGGTCTGGAAATTCAGAAGACCTCCCTTTATCTAGACTCTACTAGATAGAGAAGTCCATTAAAGCAATCAGATCTTGATCTTTCCCCATCACTTAGCTGCATTCTCCTCTGTTATAGCTTCACTCAACCATACCTGTCTCTTGGTAGGTAACCTGTAGCAAATTACGTCTTGCCATATTCATTTCAGTGGAAAAGAAGACACCTCTTGCTTCTTACTCCAGTGAAACTCTTGGGACTAAATATTATGGGTAACAAGCCCACATCTAGACCTGGGGGTAAATTAAATTTCACCAAACCATTTGAACTGAACGTAAGGAATGATGATGAGCCGGGAGCAACTAGGGAACTTTTAATAAAAGAAAGGAGAAGGTTAATGGGAAGGCATAACAAAGAGGTTCCTATTACTGGTACGTTTTGTTTCCCATTTTCAGATGATAAATAATTACGATAAAACAGAATTCCGGAGATGTTTGGTAATTTTTCCTACACTTTAGTGAGTTATGGTGATAGAATTTAAACCCAGGTATGTCTGGCTAAAGCACCTGTGCTGAGTAAGCCCCATGTTCTACTCCAGTATAACTTCACCGCCCCACTATGTGAGGGAACAGTGACGTGTGGATTGAACTCCAACTCTTCTTGAAATTTCTCAGAGGATCCTACCTAAAATAAAAGCTCTTTTTGTTATCAGAATGATTCCATTGACTGAATTTCCTCTTGACCTTCATTAGGTCGCACAATTAGTCATTGAAATCATGTAAGTCTATATACCAAGCCTGTTGTCCCTTTCCGAGATTTTTTTTTTATCTAACCTCAAGTAACAGGCAGATCCATAAACATATTTTTTAAGGAGAGGTACAGGCAGGAATGAAGGCAAGTAGGCAGGCAGGCACTAAGGAAGAGAGAGAAGGAAGAAGCATTTTTAAAATTTATTTAATTTAGTTATTCATCTTGGTTGTTCCACCTCCCGTCACAAACCAGGTCCTTGAAATGTATATAGACAGTGCCCAGCTGGAGGGAGCAGACTTAACCACTAACCCATTAGAGCATGTCTATTTCCATAAATTTCCCAACATATCTGGTTATGGTCTAAAAACACTCGAGACTTAAAATAGTTTATCTTCCTGATTTCTGACTCACATTACTCCGAATCATCCTCCAGTCTTTATTGTGTGTTGCTGTTGGGTCAATCTCAGAGTTGTGATTCTTATAATTATTTGATAGTTTGTTTTAAATACCCCATGTCAATACGGTAGTTCTGCATCCTCCTTCATATATATATCAGTCATTCAGCACAGCCTCTCCACTATTTTTAAGCCACTCACACTAAAAAGGAGAACCATGCATGAAGTAGCTGTAACCAGATGAGTTCAATAAAGTCTGTGGCTCTGACTGAGCTTATGAACTTTTGGAAGTTCATAGAAATGAACTTCATGGAAATGGAATGCAATCGAATGATGTTGCAAAAAAGAAAAAGCAGAACTAGTCTATCAAAATAACTGAAACACTGGTACTGTGTTAGGAAAGGAACGCAGTTCTGGTGAAGAAACCTGCCTCATCCTTCACTCCACACTATGAAGTACATCCTTGTCCACAAAAACCTTGTGGATGAACTCCATCTCTCACTCTCAGTTTCTTTTGAGCTGTTATTGGACCATCTGACCACTCAGAATCAGCTTTTCTTTAAGGCATTCATGCTTCTCTGTTGTCTGATCCCAGTCATTAGAGAGGCACATGCAATTCTAACTTTTAGTTCCTTTCTCTTCAATCTTTGAGTTTCCAGTCTCACCAGGTCTACCCCCATGAAGATGTACCCGCCTAATTCCTCATCCAGTCTCCCTCACCATCCAGCTCCCTTTCTTCACACTGGAATTAGTGAAAAATCCCCTCCTTTCACCTGTGTCTTGCAACTGCCTCAGGACTCATGTAAGCATTTGCCTAATCTAGTGTTTACATCGCTCCTCATTCTTATGACATAATTTTGCAAAAAGATTGTAACTAGTTCTTGTCAACCTGGGTTTGAACGTACATTTTTCTAATCTATCCCTCAGATTCCCAGTTATGCAAGCTTTATTCCTAAAGGCCGGTCAAATAATTCTAAGCACTGATTAGTGTTCATAGACTAGTCTGTATCTCTTATCTCTATGGTTGTGTACATGCTCACACCTGGCGCGAACTATCCTTCTTTATTTTAGTACTGATGCATTTTTAATACCTACTAAATAACCAGATAGTCTGGCCTTTACATGCAAAGATAGTCTGTGAAGATTTTTGTCACTATTTAGATTGCAGTTTTTAAACCTTTATGTCCTTATTATTTTGCTACCTCTAACGTGGAATCTTCTTTAGTTTTTACTTTTTCTTTGGGGGGTGGCAAAAATTATTTAAATTTAAATGATTGTAAATAAAAAGTAGTGCATCATAGCATGCACTGTATTATAGGTTGATATGTGTGATTGGTCAGAAGAGAGCAGACTTACAGTCAAGAATATCTTTAACACGTTTCTTATATCTGATGATAAATACAAGAACTGAAACTTGTGTGTACATGCATCCACATGATATACTGAAATTCATAGAATATACTCATGCATACACAAACAAGCAAGCACAGATGGAAACACGTCTTGAATGGACTTCATTTGTTACATTGGAAAGTCATAATAGATGACATGTCTTTTCTTACAACATAAAAAAAAAAAAAGTAAGCCTTCTAAACCACTGGAGCAGATCCAGAAGGAGAAGATTTCTAAATGAGGAAAAAGGAACACTTTTCTATGCAGTAGGATATTTATTAACTAAACAAGCTCTCCTAAGGTGTACTAAGATCCCTGTAATCAAAGGAATTTAAACAAAGATGGAGGGATTACATCCTAGACTGTTCACCCAGGGAGTTCTGCACTAAATTGCTGATGTTAACAGAGCCAAGGGAAGAACTGAAAAGCCCCATCCCTTTAGACCAGGGAATTTATCCTCCCTTCTCTTTTACTCTTCCTTATCCTCCCAGACAGGCTCTTCTCATCCCGAACCCCTTAGCCATTGAGCTGAACCATGTGTGTGTTTGTGTAAGGCGCCCGCTGGGAGAAGTGGCAGCCACCATTTCTGAAATCATGTCCCAAGAGCTGCTCTGGGGCATTTCTGGCACTTGTCCTAGGAGTGCTTGATGAAGTGGTTTTCATTATCCTTAAGAGGGCTGGCATTTTGTCTTTTTTTTTTTTTTCTTTCTTTCTGTTAATGATGTACACATGAGTGCTCTTTTCCAGCTCTCTTGCACCTTCCTTCGCTTCTTAATCTCTTCCCATGATTAGCAAGTTTTCCCTACAAATGAAGTTAGATTTCCCCTGTAAGGTGTCAGTCCATCCCTTTTCCGTGACCTCCATTCACTAACGGCCATCGCTGATTCCTGTTCCCCTTGTCTAGATGATGTCTCTCTCTCTGGACTGCAGCTCTTTTATCTCAGCAACTGAGCCTCAGGCAGGACTCTAGATTTTCACTAAGAGCTATTTAAGATGGTATTATGCAAGGAATGGCAGTGCTTGAGAGCAAAAGAGAGGGAAAATTCCTCATAATTATGGCTTCATAACTTAGAGTAATATTGAAAGAAATTGACCTGTGCCCTAGTGGTCAGACCTCACTTAGCTTTCACGTTCAAGAGCCTCTGGGTTTCCAGTGTCTGAGTAATCTTTCGTGCTCATTCAAGCTTTGGTCACCTTTGCATGGTGCTTTAGTCAACGAGAGATGGTGTTTAGTGTTTAGGAGTGCGGCCTCTGGAGTCCGAATGCCTTTGTTAGAATCCTAGTTTTAAAGGGATGTGACAATGAGCTCGTTAATTAACTTCTTTACCCTTACATTTTCATCTGCATAGTCGTCACTTTAATACTGGCTTCCTCATATACTTGTCAAGATTAAAATGAGGATTTAGCTTACATATTACACACATATAAGAAATACATAGAGAATAAATACTTTTATGAAAAGGAGAAATACGGAAAAGCCTGGTATTTGTGAATCTCTGAAATGTGATGATCTCACTTTGATACTCAGTTTAATAATTTATATATACATATTTTGGTATAAGTTTTTTTTTCCATTTAATTTTTATTGTGATAACTATTGATTTACCACACAAAGTAAATTTTAGATGTGCAGGTTTTCTCACCATGAAATACATGCTAACATGTCACGCCCAGCAACAAATTTCTAAGAGTCTTCCACCAATAATATTTTGCTTTTTCTTTGAGAATTTTTAATATGTGCATGTGTTTCACGCCTGTGTTGTCCCAGAGTTTGGGATAATGGAGAGAAGCTTAGTTTGCTATTATATTTTGTAGCTTCTCAATTATTTGAAAACTCTTACGTTACTCGATTCACTTCATTGATATCAGTTGAGTAGTATTCAGAGCTCACGGGGGGCTACAAAAGTAGGGGAAAACTAGTCTCTGCCCTCAAGGGTCGCAGTGGCTGAGGACTGAAGGGAGGCCTGACGGAAGGATGTGGAAGAGATTGTCTTTGTACAGGTGCCCCTCTGAGTTGGCAGTCAGGCATTTGACTTGGGACCTGAGGTTCAAGATGACAATCTGTACACACACCTGGACATGGAAGTGGGAAGGGACGAGCGAGACAAACTGGAGCCCACCAGTATTGTGCATTCCTCTCCTCGCTTTTAACCAAAGCACGTGTGGAATGAAATGATTGCTGCTTCGGATCTTACACACATTTCTGTTAGATCAATTCTAAAGTGACAGTGCACAGGGACATCTGGGAAATGCCACTGTAGCTTGGCCAGGTTGAACCCGTACAAAATCATGGCAGTATGACCCCTTGAAAATACAGTATCTATATACATCATTTTAGATCACAGGTAACATCATGCCATTCTCTCTGGCATGATGAGATTTCTACCACCCCATACTACTTAAAACAAGATAAATAGCTCCCTCAAATAGGAGAAAAAAAATCTGCATATGTACCTCTGTCTGAATAATAATGCTCTTTTACCCGAGTCAGACTTAGCCTTTCTCTCTTATGTAACCAAAATACTGACATGTAAGGTCACCTTCTTATATTGAACAAGAGTAATGGGAGGGAAGTCAAAAAGGGAAAATATCTGCATGCGTCTCTAGTCATAGTAAATTCTGACCAGAGGGGTTATTTAGGAAATGGTTCCTAAGGGATTTGTCTGCTGATAGGCCAAAGATGAAAAGAAATTGACCAAAAAACTATACTAGAGAAATGCCTCAAAAAATAATACAGGACATATATCACCAAATCTAAAATTTCATCAAATATACATTTTTTCTTATGAATGTATGGCAAAACATGTCATTTAACTTTGTCATTTCAATGACTGTTAGGTACCTAGTGATTTAGAGATGTTAAAATGAAAATAATGGACATTTCTAATTGATGAAATGGGTGCTCAATAAATAATGTTAAGTGAGTAAAAGATGAGAAATGAATATCGGGGATGAGGCAGCCATGGATATTTATTGTTTTCAAATCAAAGTTTAGAGAGGGGAACAGTGTCTTAGTAGATAACTATTATAAGATGTCAGATGATAAATTCTGCAAAGAGAGTACAAAAGGCCTGACTCATTTTATTTGGTAGAAATAAAAGGCAGTGCAGAGGAAGACCCTAAAGTCAATTGTTAGATTAGTGAATCCATGGAGATGACTATCCCTGATGTGCTGATGCATCTCAGAATTCTTACAGAACTTAGAAGATACCCCAGCTAATGTCCTCTGATTTGAAGGAATCCCTTCTGGAAAGCTCTCAATCAAGGACTGTAAACAGTCTTTTGGATTGAGAATGGAGCTTTGTCTGTCTGGCAGGATCTATCTTCCTCTAAAGAGAATAACCAGAGGAAATGAACCTGTCCCACTGTTTTTTATTGTTGACTCTGGCACTTCAAGCATCAACACCTCTAAGCAGAGTAATTCCATAATTTAGAGAAAACTGTCAAGGTTTTCAGAGTCATGGCAAGATGCATCCTGGGGTTGGGGGCAGAACTCACAGCAGCATCTATGAGATTTATGGTAAAGGGTTTTACATGAGCACTGAAGTTTAAGGCAGATAAATCCCAGAAGACAAATACCACCAATAATTGAATTACAAAGCCATTATCATGTGCTGAACAGAGCAACTTTATGACTCTATTGTGACAAGATGAAACTTGTTAGAATATTTATGTGCCTCAGATAGCTTCTGCATCACCAACCCAGAGAACAAACTAGCTCTTACAGTGCCTCTTATGGGCAGTTAGCCTTTCTGAGTGTTCAGTAGCCAAGGAAAAAAAGATGCTTAGGAGAGAGGAATCCAAAACACACAGAAAAACTGCCACATCAGGCACCAGCCTCACGTTTACGCTCACATTTCAGTAGCTCCTGGGCCCAACATACTTTTGTTGTCAGCTGAAAATATTAGGTTTTTCCCATAGTAACCAAACAAAATCGACTGTCTTCTACTTCAAAACAAATAGAAAATAAAAAGCCCCTCATAAAAAGAACTGATTTTCCAACCTTACCAGTTTTTTTGAAAAATAGTGTAACTATATATTTAGATTGTTAAAAATCCATGAATCATACACTGATGACTGCTGACAAGTTACTGTAGTTTTCTTCCTTTATACAATGAAACGACAAACACTGAGCCATGCCATGTGTTGATAATGATTTAATAAAGACAGATTATGTTCCTATTTATAGTACCTGTGCTCTAACTTAGTATATACCCTTATGAGATTTGGGTATAGGTTTTTTTTCTTCCCCTGAAACATTTTATTTTGATGTAATTGTAGAAGTACAGAAGAATTCTAAAGACAGGACAGAACTCCCATGTACTCTTCACTCAATTGCTGTAATGTTAGCATCTTACCTAACCTTGGTGAAAATTCACCATTAAGAATTATGAAATTTACAAGTTACCATTGGTATAACACTATCAACTAAATTAAAGATTTTATTTTGATTTTTCCCATGTTTTCTATTAATGTCCTCTTGTTCTGATCTAGGATCTGGTTAAGAAAACCACATTACATTTTTGTCTGTTACATCTCTATAACCTCAGTTCCTCAGTCTTTCCTTGACTTTGATGATCTGGACATTTTTGATGTGAATTAGTCAGGTAATTGGTAGAATATCCCTCAAATTGAGTGAGTTGATATTTTCTCATGATTGTAGGGTTATGGATTGTTGGGAAGACTAGCAGAGAAATGCTGTGCCCTTATCATGACATCAGATAAAGGAGGATAAGATACCAGCAGGTCTTGCCATCAGTGATGTTACCCTGATCTCTCGATGAAGGTGATATCTGCCAGATTTCTCCACTGTAGTTACTGGCTACTATTACCCCTGTTCTGTGTTCTCTTAGTAGTCAGTGGTTCAGTCAAACTCACAATCAAAAGAGAATTAAAGTCCATCTCCTGGCAGGAGAAGTAGAGTATGAACATATGTAAAATCACTACAATAATTCATGACTATTTTGAGAGAGAGATTTAGGCTGTGATTTTTGTCTACTAAGTATTTATCAGTTGATCACTGTTGCAGCAATTATAACTGTGGTGTCCAACTGAACATTTTCAATTCTCATCATTTCTAATATATTTACTATTTGAATTTTTGTGTGAAGAAGAATTGCCCATTTCCGAACATGTATTTATTAGTATTATTGTTTAATTGCTTAGCCAGGGAGGTCACCAGAAAGGATGGCGAAGAAACACAATTCTGGATTGCATGTTGCTCTTTCTTTCTCCTCAGGTAGCTCTGTGCCCTGGCTCAAAACTCTTAACCATATAACTACTGTTCATCATTAATGAGCCATTCAGAGGCCACCTGCTCATTCAGGGCAGGACCTCTCTGCCCAGTGAGGTTCTTTCTAGAGGAAAATTTTAAGATCTGAACTGAAATGAAGACCTCAGAAGGAAAGGTATTTACCCAGTGATAGAGTTACTTGCTGAGCCACAGAGAGAGGGATTCACCTGATATTTCTGGGCTCTCTCTGTTTGGTCAGTGGGGCCATCTTACAGACCTTACCACAGAGAGGATGGCATGGGGACACTCGCCACCGGACACATGCACGCAAGCACGCGCCCATCCCTGTCTCTTCTCTGTATTACCACCTTGAAAAAAGCAAGATCTGCTGTACCTCAAAAATAATGAAGATGCTGACCTCCGACTCTGTTGCTAAATGGTGATTTTCATTCCCCAAAGAATGCAGGTTCCAAATTGATCAGTTGAAAAAATGTAAATGAAATATATATAAAACAGGTAAAAATTTTACATAGATTCTACATAGAACTTTTACAAATTAAAAAAAAAATGAATAAAGACATCTTCATAGCTATAAGCGCCAAGATCATGAAGAGGGAATTTATAAAAGGCTAATAAAGAAAAGCAGTTGACAGAAATATTTAACCTCACAGATAGGAAATGAAAATTAAAAAGGACATGCCATGCATTAAACTATCAAGTAGAATTTTGCCTTGGCAAGGTCTTGGGAAATGGGCTCTCTAGGTGCTCTTCCTAGGAAGGTAATTTGTATAAATTTTCTGAAAGCCATTTGAACAATATATGGGTAGTCTTAAATGCCTAATTTCTTTGAGTCAGTAAAGTTTCCTCTTTTAATAATTATTTCTATTGAAAAACCAGAGAAATCAAAATGCAAATATTCACCCATAAGGAATCAGTACAGTATTGTTTATAGTCACTGCCAAATCTGTGGTCAGAATATTAGTTAAATTGTAGAAATTTTGCATTCCCATATCAAATATAGGATGCAAAAGTTGTATTTTTTTTTTAAAAAGAATGACTTCATAAACACAGAGGAAGTATTAAAGGATCAATAACACACTGTTAAAGGTGCTTATTTCTGCCTTCAACATTATGTGGATGTTTCGTTTCCCTTTTGATACTTTTGGCATATTTGCTATTATTATATTTTATATGAACATCTTACTTTTACAATTAGAATTTTAAAGCAATGTCATATAAATAAATTATACCAATTATGAAAATGATAAAATAGTCAAACATATTTCCCAGTTGGAGGGGGTCAGGGTGGATGCAGTTGGTGGAAGATAAACAGCTGAAAAGCACTGTGACCAGTGAGTGCCAGAGAATCGAATCTCTGAACTCTGCCCGCTCTATCATTCTCTTCATGGTCACGGCCCTGTTGTTGACTGGTTTTTCTCTTTTCTTCCCCTCTCCTCTTTCACTCCCCTCCTCTGCCCTTCCCTCTTTTTTCTTGCTCTCTGTCTCTCACACAAGATGCTTTCAACTCTAAGAAAATTTGCATTCATAGTGGAGTCCTAATTTTATTTTCATTTCACTTCATTTCATTTAAGTAACATTGCAGTATAACACTTAGAGGTTGGAGGTAAATTGTAAAATTGCATTGTAAATCAACATCTGTCTACATCAGGTTCACCATTGATAGTCCAGTCCTATCCTTCACTCTCACCCTTTCACCATATCTGTCACTCTCCTCTCTCTCTTCCCTCTGGGAATCAATAATTTTGTCATGTGGACTAAATATCTCATTATTTTGATCTTGTTCACTTATTTGTCATGTTTCTCTACCACATATGAGTGAAATCATAAGGTGTTGGCTAAGATCAGGTGCAGTATCTATTTCTATCCGTGGAGTACTAATTTTTTAAATAAAGGTAAATTAAAAGATAGATTTTTGATTGCTGTCACCATAGTGGTGTCATTGGTTCAGCAGGTAATACAAGTTCAAAGGCAAATAGACACAGCCTTCAAAGTATGGTCATAGAATATCCTCTCTGTATCACCCAGTTCCAAATCCTTTCACATCTCATACTCAGAACTCATGAAATTCTTTATAAATGATTCAAATAGTAAAGAAAAGAGATGCCTTTGACACTCCAGGAATCTCTGTCTCTGCTCTGAAGAGGCATCGAATCCCTTCTGTGTCTAATCGCGTTCTTTCCTAGCGACTCCAAGCTTTCCTGACCTGGTCACTTTCTCGTCTCCACTGAGGGACTTGTGGACAACAGCTTCTTAGGATATATTTTTCAGAAGTACTGATACCTAGCAATAAAGCAAGAGAATGTTTTTGCCATACTATCCTATAGGAGTAGAAAGGATGGTCAGGACAGTCTTATGTGAGACTGGGAAACTGGAAGTCCAGTGTAAGAACCGTTTTTGAGAGAGGTCAACATTTATTAGTCATTTTTCAAGCAACAACAGGGAGGCTACCCTTAAACAGAGAAGCCCTGGTTTTTTAGCATCTAAACTAAACTAAACTAAACCTCGCTATATTTTTTTTTAGTCTTTAGGACTTGGAGCCCGCTTAAATATGCTGAAACTCGTTCTCTTGATCAGTTTGGGCTGTTATATAATAAAACATCACAGACTGGATGACTTGCAAACAACAGATATTTCTGTCTCACAGCTCTGGAGGCTAGGGGCCTAAGATCATGGTGCCAGCATGAGAGAATTTCTAGAAGGTCCTTTTCTGTGTTGCAGAAAGCTGCTATCATATTTTGTTCCCACGTGATTCCACTCTGGCCTTTTTTAGGACATGAATCCCAGTCATGGGGATCCTGCCACCAGTACCTAATTAGTTCCCAAAGACTTCATGTCCTATATAGTCACCATGGAGGTTAGCTTTCAACATACCAATTTTGCAGAAACACACACATTCATTCCATAGCAACACATCATCCTTGCAGCAAGTCACAGTGTCTAAAGTTTTCCTGGCGTGTCTTATCTCTTTAGTGCAGATCACTCACATGAGCTTCTGAGTCAACACCATCTTCCCAGGGACACTAAGGGATAAAATGAAAGGAGTTTAGCTTTTCTTCTTGAGAGGGCTCACTGGAAGGAGTTGAGAAGCCAGGGTAGTAGTTGCAACCTTGCCGTTATCTAACTGTTGTGACCTCGGACAGGTATTTGCTCTCCTGATGTCTTGACGTCTTTCATTACCATTCGAGGAATTTGGACTGGTTATTAGAGTTTCCATTTGGAAAGGATGCCTAAGTCATACTGTTGCCTGTATTCGCAGCTGAAGGTACTTTTACTCTTCACAGCGATCTGATTATGAAATATTATTATTACCATCCCTTTTATACATGATCTATGAAGCTATAGAGGAGTTAGAAAGCCTGGGTTCCAGTCTGATTGTGTCATTTTTTTTAGCTATATGCCCTTAGGCAAGTAAATTGCTTTCTGAGCTCACACTGCCTTTCTCTTCTCATTGTTTTTCCTGAATTTGTGTCATGTGTGAATTCTCCAGGCGCACAATATCTATCCTCATCCAAACTGTTGACAACTGAAAGCAGGACACAGCCCTGCAGGTCCTAGATGACATCAATCTCACACTTAACAGTATTGATCAACACCAGATGACAGTATTTTTCTATGTAGCAAAAGTCCCGTGTACTTTGTATTTTTCATACATGACTTTCAGAATACATGCCATCTGCTGTATATTCATATTGATTGATACTTTCCCTGTCTTCCCCCTGAAGTGTAAACTTCTTGAAGTATAGGGATTTTCTCCTCTTTTGCTCACTCCTGAACCCTTAGCGCCTAGCACTACTCTGGCACATTGATGCTATTCAGTAACTGTTTACTGAATCTTTCATTCACTCATTGAACCGTTTACTTGAGAATCAAATGTGCATTCTTGCTGAATGTTGAGCATTAAGGATGTTCGAGGAACTGTGTTTACAACAGTGGTCTCTGGGGCACGTTGCCTTCAGTATTCCAGCAGTTTGCGGCATGATTAATTGAGATAAGCAAAGACGATATTAGACGATAAAGACGATATTGCTCATATTTTAGTTTCTATTTTGTGTTTGATTTCTTCAGTTAATATGTAACTACTGTAGTGCGAGTCCTCTTCTCATGTCTCACACACCATTGTGTATTGGGCACATCTTTTTTTTATTTTTCCCCCTTTCCTTACTAGATGTATTTAAGCAATAACAATTAAAAAATAAATAAATGCAGCTTGCTCTCCTAGGAATTCTCTCATGTATTAAAATTTCTCTGGGTTAGATTGTCTGTAGCAGCAAAACACTCAGGTCTCAACTCCTTTACACAAATTTGTTCTACCCTTTAGTCAGCAGAAATGGAAGGAAAGATGTGGGTTCTCTTCTCTCCTTGTCTTGTTACTCTGGCGCCTCCAGCCCAGGCAGGTGGAGCCCCACACCTTCCTCCTCTCAGAACTTAAGATCAAATCAAACACACACCTTCTGGTGATTGATCCTTGACCCTGTGTTCCCCAGCTGCAGATCTTCCCTAGTCCTAGGCTTCCCACCACCCTCAGAAGGGTGGTGTCAGAGCTGTAAATGCTCTGAGGTCTCCTCCCTACACTGGCCTCTCTCGTCCCTGCTCTCCACTTCTTTATGAGTGGGACACATAAGTCACTTCTTCGCTTGGACATGTTTTCCACACAGAAGAAGCGTTCTTACTTTCATGAGTAATACAGAGCACATATCTAATAATATTCATGGCCAGTCCAAATATATCTTCCTTGTAATATTTTCATTACTAACAAGGATAATAATCCCTATGACGATCACTCTGAATTCTAAAACTTCCCCAAGCTGGTTATATTATTAATTTCGAATGTATATCTCCAGTAGCTTTTTTTCCATTTCTATACATTTTTCTTAGAGTGACTTAATAGACAGCAGTTAGATACATTGGATATTTTCATTTAATGGCTTGCAGATTGTATTCAGAGGTCTAGCCTATTAAATTTTATATTCTGGCATGGGACAGGCTTGAATGAATATTAATGAGTAAAGTTAATATGTTGCTAAAAATACATAGGCTATGATACTACTAAAGTTTAAGCATATAATGATGTATTTATTGAAAATGTTTTTGAATTCTTTCTTTACCTCAATCTGAAAATCTTTGATCATTTGAAATATATTTCTCTGTATTTCATCAGCATTATGATTTGTATTTGGGGGTCAGGCTCATGTTTTCCCATGTCTCTACAGATTCCCCTCATCTCTGCAATAAGGGCAGAGACAAGGAGGGGCCAGGCAAGAGGGGAAAGAAAGAAGCAGGACATGGAATCAGTGATGTAAGAAGCAGACCAATTAAATTAGAAGATGGAGAGAGGGAAAGATGAGGGCAGGCTACAGTAAATGGCTTGTCTTGACCAATGTCCATCTGTTCATTTTGATATCCAGAGAGACGAGTTGCTTGTTTGTAAGCATTGCTCTCTCAGCTTGCAGCTTTATTTCTATCTAGCACTTTGTAAAACAAGCATCCTCACTACCTCACTGCTCTCCTGAGCTTTGTGTATTTCTTTATTCTAGATCCAATACCTTATCCCTGACTCTGCTCCACTACACATGCATGTACACACTCACATACACACGTACACTCTTAGTTCACTTTGTTGCAGAAGTCTGGACTTCTGGCTTGGGGAGAACAGGGATGGTAAGAGAATTTACTGGATTTAAGGATATTGACCTTGCTGATTCTCAGCAGCCATTATGTACTCAGGAAACATGCATCATATTTATTTATCTGTCTGTCTGTCCATGTATTTGTTGTTTGTAGTAGCTACCTCGAATCTTGTGAAACCAATGTGACTGTGGAGACCAGAAGCAAGCAAGGATGTGTCCTAGGTTCAAGGAAGAGGCTAAAAAGACGCCTTCAAGGTGATTTTTAGATTGTCTAGCTTATTTTCCCTAGATGGGCAGGAGAGGAGACCACAAACTAAAGTATATTGTTCAGGAATAAGAGTTATGGCATAGCCAGGACCTTTCTGAGGATGTGTGACTTGAGAGCCCAAGTGGTGACAGGGAAAGAAGAAGCCCTTGATTGCAGAAGAGAAAATCAAAGTGTTCAGCGGCTAATATCTTCCTGCACCTGGTTCCTTCTCTCTAGAGCATAAAGGACTACTTGCTTCTGTGGGCTTTATGTATGGAGAGAGCAGGTAAGAGTAAGAGTGCACCATCTAAAACGGAAAGAAGAAAGGAAAGTGTCTTCAACTTCCCAGCCTGTTTCTCTGCAGAGCCTTCCTCATCCCTCCACATGCCATTAACTGCAACTCTAAATCTGAATAACTAGGTGCCATCCCATCCTGGTGTTTATTTTTAATGCCTGCTCTGTGGTTATCATATCAGGCTATTTTGTGGCTCTGCAGCATTTATTGAGCTCCCCATAAAACTAGTATAAACTCAGAAAAATGCCAAAAGAATGATAAACTAGTGACATATCTGAATTTCTCTGTAGAAAATGTTTTCAAAGGCCGCATTTGGTTGATTGTATTTCAGAAGACTGATGTTGCATTGCTCATCTCACGGAGCAATAACAAAGGATGATTGTTTTATTTGCACCCATGACATTGGTAATCCTTAGATTTTATTCCAAAATGGCTCCCAGGAGTGAACATCTACTTAAGATACTGGAAGTTTAGGTGCAGGGAAGGTGGTTTGGTCTTATTTGCATCAACAGAGCTGTATCTCGCATGGACCAAAAACATTCTTTTTTCTTCCTTAGGGCAGACTGTCTACACATAAACAGATGGGGACAGAAATTCTTATTTTCAGCTGTTAATAAATGTATATGATTAGCTTTCGTCAATAGTATCCCATGGTTTTGGGGGTCAAATACAGAACCTTAGTATGATGCATGAGGTGCTTTATGCTTAGACTCTTCCTAATTTATCATTTTGTCTTTTACTGCTCTCCTCTGAAAACCTTAGATTACCGTATGCACTTATTATATGGGTTATCCTCTAACTAAGGATTTTAATTTACCTTTAAATAGAATTCTCTTTTAGTCCTCCATCCATTGCTCACATTATTGCATATTTTTAAAGAAATCCATTTATTCTAAAGTCTTCTTGGACCTTCCTCCCCCACTAGGTCTACAAGTGAAAAGTCATTTCTCCTTGTCTTCAAATAGCAGCTTGAATATAAGAACCCCTGTTTTGTAGAATTCTGTCTCTTCCTAGTACTAGATCTCTTAAAGTCAGGGAATCTATAGCCCTTGTCCTTATCACATAGTGGGAACTTGGAATATTCCACTGATTAAAAAGTGATTTTACTTATTCAAATACTTGACCTTCAGGCTATTGACTCTTTGTTGATCTATAATCATATTTTATTTTGATTGATCATTCCCTATGATATAACAAGTAGCTTTCATTTTAATTGTCAGATGAGTATTTACATTTTGTACCTATCTTAAATAACAAAGGAAAGGAAGAAAAAGAGAAACCCAGCTGCATTTCTGAGCCCTTGTTACATGCCAGAAGTCTGTTAGGTGCTTTAAGGTGTATAATCTATGCTGTTATCCAAAAGTCTGGGCACAGGTGTTGGCAAGGATTTGGAGAAAAGGAAACTCTTAGACACTGATGGTGGGAGTTCAAATTGATAAAATATTTATGCAGAGCAGTATAGAGAATCCTCAAACACTTGAGAAAAGAAAGTCCATATGATCTAATTTTTCCACTTCTAAGTATTTACCCTACAAACACAACACTAATTGAAATATATAGGTACCCCATCTTCATTACAGGATTACTTACAGTAACCAAGGTCTGGAAAAAAACCTAGGTGTCCATAAACAGATGAATGAAAAAGAACATGTGATATAGATAAATAGAATAATGGAATAGTACTCAGCTATCAAAAAGATGAAACTCTGCTATTTGCAACATGATGGACCTAGATAGAATTATACTTAGTGAGATAAGCCAAAAGGAGAAAGACAGAGATATCTTTACTATGTTGTATATGGAGAAACCAAGCAAACTAATGACCTAATCAAACAAAAATTGACTTTTTGCTAATAGAATCAAATTAGTGATTAAAAGAAGGGAAAGGGGAGGCAAGTCAGGAATAGGGAATCAATTGCATGATGAAGAAAGAACTGGAAAAGTAGTTCTGAACTCAATGTATCATTTATAGATAATGATTTACAGTGATGCAAACCTTCAACCTATGCTATGATACAATGTTTTTTTAATAAAAATAATTGTAGAATGATGTGTATCCTCAGAAAACTTATTTTATCCTAATTTCATAGATTTAAAAAATCAAAGCACAGAGATATTAAGTAATTTGCTAAATGTCACACATACCTACAAATTGTTATGTGGTGATATGGTCAGTTGTGTACTTCTCCTTTATCCAAAAGGATTCAGTGAATATTTATTGAATATCCTTGGCCTGTATGGTTCCTGACACAAAAATGCATGAACATTCCGGCTTGTCTGTCAATGAGAGGGAAAGATAAATGAGTCGCCAGTTGACCTAATTTATGCTATGCAAAAGTGTGTGCTTCTGGAAGTCTCAGAAAGGGTAACCAATTTAGCTTAATGGTGCCTGCCCCGTTGGAAAGCATTCAAATTCTCTCATTCTCAGCTGAACAATAGATCATAGAGCTAAGTAAGAAGGAGAAGGGTGAGAGGGAATTCCAAGCAGAGATGTTGGTATATGCTAAGGCGTGAAGATTTTCCTCCCTTTCTGTGAAATTCAGTTCAAGTAATGAATTCATTTTTCTAATTAGACATAAAGGTAACATAAATATATGCAATATAAAATATACAAGATATAGCCACCTTTTGTTTGTATGTATCATTAAAGGTTCTTGGACTGGCATTTTTCATCTCATATTTATTGAGAGATTATTTCTGAGATTATTTCAAAATTGCAGGCTCCATTATACTGGATTTAATAGGAAGTGTCAACCAGTAAAAACTTTGTCTGCATAGTTATTGAGGGAACATTCTTCTCCACGCTTTGGTAAAAGTACAGAGAATTTAGTGATGAAAGACAAAACATCTACCTTTCGGGATCTTAGTAATGTGAGAGAGGTATTTATGCAGAGATCCAGCAAACCATAATGTAACTTGACAGGGATTTTGCTGGTCAATCTAAAAGCATAAACTAGAGATAGCAACCCTATG
Organism: Solenodon paradoxus; assembly: GCA_004363575.1. Lineage (NCBI taxonomy): Eukaryota > Metazoa > Chordata > Mammalia > Eulipotyphla > Solenodontidae > Solenodon > Solenodon paradoxus. The sequence goes on from RJWH01003496.1 coordinate 53,980, forward strand.
TGCTTCATACCAGAAGTCAGACTCACTCCCATATTTGGAGGAGAGACATGATGCCATTCTGGAGATCTGTCTGAAAATAAGATCCTCCAGAGAATATTTTTTGGGTTAAATTTTATGTTTCTGCTATATTTCTTTGATTCATTGTTATTTTCCAGCTGTATTCATTGGCAAATGAAATGTTAATATTTAAAGAGTACAGCATAATTATTTGATATCGATAAACATTGTGAAAGAATTTCCACGTTAATTCAACATATAACACCATTCATCAACTCATGTGTTTGCCTTTTTTTTGCGTGTGAGATCATTTAAGCTCTGTTCTCAGCAACTGGTTTTACAAGACAATATTATCAACTGGATGTCAGCTTGTACTCATAACTGAAAGTTTATACCTTTTTACAATCTTCTCCCCATTTTCCCACTCTCCAGCCCCTGGCCAACGCTCACCATTATCACCATCATCACCATCACCACAGCCGCCATCGTCCCCATCATCTGGCGCACCAGTTAGCTTTCAGAACACAACAAGCCACCAAACTCCACAGTCCCAGCTACAATGCAAGTGTGTGATGGGCTGGGGAAGGGTACCCTGTGGGTCACCTGCAGCGATGAGCTTCTGCAATGTGTCTGATCAATGACAGGACGTTCAAATCAGGACTCTGCCGACATTTAGCATTGTTTGGCTTCAGCTTTTGAGAATTCACTAGCGCTGCAAAGTGGAAAGCAGCAATAATTTTTTTAACAATCTTTGACCGTAGACCCAGAGGTTCTCCTAGGCCACTGGGAAATGGGTGAGCACATCAGCAAATAAAAATCACTGGAAGCACTGTGGTTTGACTTGAAAGTCCTATTTTGTTGTTGGGAGTTGTTTACTGTCAATAGAACGTGATTTTAGGCAGGTGAAGAAGGAGTTGGTTAGCCACACTGGACTTTGAAGAAACAAAGTTTTTACTTGGCTCTTTGTTAGTTAATAAAAGGGAAAAGTCACTTGAAGCAGCAACCCCTTCCCTTAGATAATGAAAGTTCTTAAGGGACTTCTGCTAGTATTGAGGCGGAGCCAGGAACACATGGAAAGATGTCACAGGAGATGGGCTAATTATTTTGCCTCCTGCTGTCACTGTTCATAAACCAAACAGATGTATTTGTGTGGCAGTCCTAACATTGTATTTCTGGAACTCCAGACTTCTGGGAATAATAAGTGCTAGTCATGTCAAGGAAGAAACTCCGAGCAGCAGACTGGGGAGGGCCAGGAGAGGGGTGATGCGCAATATGTAACAAATCAGTAATCATCTGATAAAGCCACTTAACTGTGAACCTTTCTAGTTGGAAGGTTGTCAGGGAGGCTGTTTTCTCTCTTAATGCTCATGCCTGTGGCTTTGTCAGAAGAGGTGGTCACCTGTGGATACAGTCAGCAGCGTGGGAAGTGCAGCGCCCCTGTCCATGGGTCAGCAGTCGCTACAGACCTTAACTGAAATGATGGCCAACACGTCACCATCTGTGTGTGTTCAGGCTCCAATGATGGGAAATGTCAAAGTGCTAGTCCCTGTCTCTGAGGGAAATTATAAACCCTTATTAGGAAGTGTCTGCTTCCTGGGAGAAGGAGAAAGTGGGGTTTACTGTTTCAAGCATAGACTCTGAATTTCAGGCCATGTATCAATCAGAGAACACTTACTGACAGTGATAATAAGGCCTTAAGGAGACTTCTTTTCTAAGATGAAGATAGACTAAGCTAGCGAGCTTTAGACCCTTTTCTCTGGGAAAATTAGTTCAAATAAGAGAGGTCTGGGAATGCCCTTAGGTCAATGATGAATGTGCTTATTTCAAAGAGCTCACAGACATGATGTCCCCTCCCTCCCTCCCTTTATATCATCCCTTTCTTCCTTCTTTCATTCAGCATTGGACTGTTACAGCTCAAGCACTATATCTGTGTATGTGTATACATACATGTGTGTGTGTGTGTATGCGTGTGTGTATATGTCTGAGTGTATTTATTTTAAAACAGTCCTTCTAGTAGCCCTCAGTTTGGTGTGTGCGTATGGATGTATGGATGTGTCAGTGTGTGCATTTGAGGGGAAGGGTGGCTTTTACATGGGGAAAGATATAAAAAAAATGTTTTGTTGGTAGTCGGAGAGTGATTGTTTTTCCTGATTTAATTGGGAAATAATGAAGGAAATGACTTTATTTGTGTTAATTAAGGAATTAAGAGAGAGAAGGAACAGGGGCGAGGATCTTTGTTCATTTATTTGGGGTTTTCACCCTGGCCCTGGGTCCCAAACCTGGGTCCCTGGGCTTTTACATCATCCCCAGTGTCCCGGGTGCCTGAGTCACAAGGTGCCCTCAGTTGTGTCTTCAATGAAACATCAAAGACAATCAGCCGAAGCTGGAGAGGAACAAAGGCAGCTAAAGAGAGAACCGTAGATGCTTGGAGAGGACTGAGCAAAGGAGGAGGACTGGCCACTGTCAGGAATGCAGCTCTGCGGTGTGGCAGGAGATGGGGCCACAAAGATGAACAGGGCTTGATCAGCTAGATGCCTGGGTCCACCCTGAGTCCTGAATGTGAGGAGGCCTTGTAACATCTGCTTTCTCACATGGATTTGGTGGTTCAAGGTAGGCAGAAGCACCAGTTTGTACATATGTCGCTATTTTCCATGCAAAAATGAAACAAATTCAGTAAAAGATATTCAAATTCTGTTTCAACAAATATAACAGTCCTAGAGTTGCAATCTGAATAACCATGTTATTTATGTAACAGAATAATTATTCTCTCTTCAGTATGGCTCACTGTAAGATTACACTGTATAACGCATGCTTCCAAGGGATTTCAAATAGGTTTTGCTGTTTTTCCACATGCGGTTTTCATTGTGTGTCATGAAGCAAGATGCTTGTATCCGTCCCTCGGGTCACTGCGCTGCGCTGCATTGTTCACGGAGTGGAGTCGCAGCCCATAGTTCTGTAGACTGAAATGACGGAAGCCATCCCATCAGTTGGCTAGGTACATCCTGGCTCTAGCCACCCTGCCCAGCAGCCTGCCTGGCATCTGCCTGATAGGTCTTGGACGTTTAATACACTGATGTTGAACTTGTTCAGGAGGACACATAAGCCACATGTGGGCTGATTTGCAAGTCTGAGCTAATAACATGCAATAATATCCTCACCAGAGTTTAAGCCTGGCCCTCATCAAATGAAGCTTTCATTATCTTTTTTTTTTTTTTTTGACTGGAAATTGTCTGGTCCAGCTGTATAAATAAATACAGTGACTCAGTTCCCAAGATTGTGGTTTGAGACACCTGTGGACATTAACGTCTGTAGGCTCCACTGAGTTTCTTGAAGGCTCACGGGCACCATTAACATTAATGTTTCTCCGTTACGTAGGTCTGTGATGACGTCAAATAAGGAACCGGATCTCGTGCATCTGGAGGCCAGAACTGTGGATGGTCGTAAGTAAATCCATTTTTCTGCAATGTCCATCATTAATACCAGCTTGATCCATCTGCCCTGAACCAAGTCTGTGTTGAGGGAAATCACATTAGTAATTATCCACATCATTTACACATGAAGACTTTCCCTTTCCTTTGTCATCCAGCATCGTCTGAATAATTTTCAACAATGCTTACCCAGTCGAGATCGTTTTCTTTCCAAGTGATGAAAAATTCAAAGCGTCCTTGTTCCTCATGTATTTTGCAATTATTGTGTCCTGGCTGCTCTTTTGTGTTTGATTTTTGTTTTCTGTTTCCTTGTTTCCTGAGCCAGCATCTCACTGTCCTGCGTGGACATCCACAGGCACTTGGAAAGCATGGGAGGACAGAGGATCTGCTTGTGTGGCCCTCACCACCAGCAGCTGCAGCCAAAAGTCCCTTGCATCAGCGCTAGCTGACTTGGTTGATAGTTCTTCACCACCCTTGTTAGATTGGTGACTGCCTTTCACATGGAGATTGTGACCTTAGATATAGGATTCAGTAGAAAGTAAATCGCATACAGAGAATCCCACGTCTGCTCACCATTGTGTGATCCGAAAAATCTGCTTTACCTCTTCATGCCTCTGTCTCTTCATTTCTACCCCATGGAAGTTAAGCATAATGATTGCTGGAGCTGTGGGCATTTACTTACGCTGTTCCAGGGAGTATGCTAAGCACTTGATGTATTTGATCACAACCGTCACAGAAACTTCTAGGTTGTTTTCCCCAGGTGACAGGTGAGGAAACCAAGGCACAGAACATTGAAGTTATACATGTACACAATGACAAAAATCCCTCCCCTTTCTGTGGTCCAGCAACTGAGGGGGTTACACTCAGCCTGGATAGCACCCTAGAGGTGAAAGGACAGAAGAAAAAGAGAAAAAAGAAGAGAAAGAGAAGGAAAAGGAATAAGGGGAGAAAAGATAAAGAGATAAAGAAGTTTATGAGGCTTTTAGAGGATGTTCAACTTATGGTCATGGGATTTTTGAGACATTCCTTGTTTTAAAAATATTCCTCATGATTTGACAACTTCATCACTGTAGCTGTGCCTGCCTGCTTGTCCTGGCACTTCTGCCCATGAATCAGGATGTACCTGTGTGTTACCAGTTATCAGCTACCAGAAGCAGGCCATCTGGCAGCCCAGGCTCTTCAGAAACCATGCTGCTCCATGACTGCATGCCCGCCATGAGACTCGTCGTCCTTAGAGTCTTTGCTGTCCCTTTAGGGGAAAGAATATTCTTTAGCAGAATCAGCAGAGGACAGATCAGGGCCCACGCTGACCATCCCCTGCTTCAGGCAGGGCTTCCCTGAGTAATAGACCCAGGACTAGGTCTGGCAAAATAGGCTCAGCAGCTTAGAGCTTCTCTCCATCTCTTTAGGGGTGAGTCTCTATGGTGCTATCCTTCAGCTGTCTTGGAACTGATTAGAGTTTCTTAGATTCCAAGGTCTAGTTCTTCCACCACAATAGCCAGAAATATCTTTTCCTAAGGCACACATAATCACAGTATCCATTTAAAGCTGTGATTTTCTTCCTGGTGCTCTCAGAAAAGAGTCTAGTTCTCACCTCGATCTAGAGCTCCAGCATAATCTGGTGCAGTCTGTTTCCTCAATGTCATCGCACCCTGTCTTCTCCTCATTCCTTGCCCTGCAGGACTGTGGACTTGATTTCACCTTGGAAACATACAATTCTGTCTTGTACACAACGCTGATACTCACTGCTTTCACTACCTAGAATGTTCTCCATTCTTGCCTCTCTCTTGACCAATTTGCTGTGACCAATTCCATTGACCATTCATGGTGGATGGTTCAGATCTCTGGTTAAATAACCATTTCTATTTTATTTACTTTTATTTTGAAATAATTTTAGATGCAACAAATTTGCATAAATAGTGCAGTAATTTCCCCTATAACCCTCAACCAACTAGCCCTCAAAAAAAAAATCATGTCCAGTGCAGCCAAACAGAGAAAATATCCATTGCTTAAAGAAGTCTTTCTGAGCTCCAGGCTAAACCAGTTTCTTATTTCGTTTGCTTTTGTCCAACTTAGTTTTTCCCTCTTTACCGTGCTTATCTCAGTTGAAATTACACATCCATTTAGACAACTATTAGATCACAACTTCTCCCCAGCAGCCTGTGTATGCAGGGTCCTGTATATCTTTGTTCAGTATTGTGTCTCCAGCCCATGCCACCATGCCTGTATGTGGATGGAGCTTCATAAATCTTTATGGAATGAATGAGTGCATAGTTGTCCAGTTGTCAGGGTTACCAGCTTGCTGCTTGATCCTAGTGCCCCCAAATCTGAAAAGTTAAAAGCATTACATCTCAAACTTTGCATGCACAGGGCCCACCTAGGGATGTTATTAAAATGTGGATTCTGATTCAGTAGGAGCCTGAGAGTCTGCATTCCTGACGAGCTCCCAGGTGAAGTCAGTCTGCTAGTCCCTGCAGCATGTTTAGAGTAACAGTCCTACAAGGACAAACTAACGAAAGAGCTCTAGGGTCTGTCTCCCATGACTACGCCCCTGGTATAGAAAGCTCTGGATGGAACTGGTAGCATCCCAGATTGCTTTCGATTTCAAGCTTTTGGGGATAATGCTGTTTTCTGGCTTGTGGCATCCAATGCACAGAGCCCCAGATCCTGAAAACAACAAGACCATCACTTCCCCCGATCTGCACGCTCCTTCCACCCCGTGTAATTCTTGTGCTCCCTGCAGGCACGGAGGAAAGTGCCAGACTGTCATCTCAGGCTCAGCTTTCACAAGGCATGAAATATATCAGTTCTAATTTTATTATTTTATTTTACTTTTTTGCAAAGGCAGCATCTTCAGAAACTATCCGAGTGAAAATTCAATAAAGGGATTTAATTTGAAAAGTTATCCCTGTCAAAACAAAGGAGAAAAAAAAAATTACCTACCAATTGAAATAAAGGATCTAAGCATAACACCTGACCTGAATGTTAAAAAATGAGATTTTTTTTTTGGCTATCATATCCTCTCTCTCTCTCTCACTCACTCTCTTTCTCAGTAACCATGGTTCCAAGTCAAAGAAACAAAGAGGAGGGAAGGAAAGTGTAGAGGGAGGTCAGAGAAGCAGTGGATTAGCAAAGATGAGAATGTATTTATCAAATTCAGGCTTCAGGCTGGTCACTTGCTCCAAAAATTCCAGCATCTCGATGTTATTTCTTCCTCCACTCTCTGAGAATCCTTCTTGTTTTTCCTTCTTTCATTATATTTCAAATATATAGAACCTATTGTTAATATTCTAGGTCATATATCTTGCAGAATGTCTATCAAAGTAAGATAATATTTTTGACTTTGAGCAAGTACTTTCCCTTTTCTGATTTTTGTGGCCTTAGGACTTTCATTGCCAAGGCATTAAAATGTTTGACACAGGAAAAATTCCTCATGTGTTTATTGGGCTCAGTCCCTCAAATGTTTATCAGGGATAATTATTCATAAATTCATTTTACTCCATTTTCAATCTCGCTGGATTGCATTTTATAATTAATCTTTCCAGTGATGTCTCCATAGCTGAGTAGAGGTGAGCTCTGGAAAGCTTCTGCTCTGTGAGGGTCGATGACTGCCATAGACATTTCTCACCATCTGCGCTCTGAAATCGGGGAGTCTCCCAGCTCACGTCATTGACAAGGATATTATTCTTTCTTGCACGCCCTTTCTGCCTTGAGAGAGGCAAGCTGAAGAGAGCAATCACGATTATAATCAAGCACTGGGAGTAGTATTGGAGAATTTTGAACATATTTATTGATGGGACATTTGATATTGACCCCCACATTCATCTGAGGGCAAATTGACAGGTTCTCTCTCATCCAGGAAACAAAGATTTTGCTGTTTAAATGTTGTGTGCATGCCCATGTGGTTATATACTGTCTGCACCTTACATACTAAAAGTGCTACTAGGTGCAGTAAAAATAAAACTTACACTCTATCGTGTGTATAATATATGTCATTAAAGAGTAATGTCAGCACGTCTGGGTGGAGTAGCAGTTAGGTCCGCGGCCTCCGGTTGAGGGTAGTCTACATGCATTCCAAGGACCTGGGTCCATATCATGGGACCGGGGTGAACCAGGATGAATAACTAAATTAAAGTCTCTAAAATGCTTTCCCATTTTTCTCTTCCTGCCTGCCTGCCTGCCTACTCACCATTCTTACCTGCATCTTTCCTTTATAAAAAAACAAAAAAGAGCAATGTTAACCAAACTGTTGGTTAAAGTCTTTGTGAAAAGTGGTATCTCAGTGAATCTTGATTCTGGTTATAAAACATTCAGAGTCTGATGCATTTCATGGTGGTTGGTTTAATAAATGTGTGTCACTTTATAGGCATGTCTTCTTAAAGATGGCGTCGCACTCGGGTCTGTGTAGTTCTGTGCAGCTAAAAATTAAGCACAAGAAACTCAGCAACTACCTAAAATTGCGAGCCACGTTGGTTTCGGAGGGAAGGAACGCAGCTCTTATCAGATTTCTTTACATGGCATTTACACAGGGATATACAGCTTTATATGTATATATGTATATATGTATATGTATAACTTGCCTTACACATCATCTCGTAAGAGAATCTGCAGAATCAGTTTTGACCATGACTGCTTTTCTCTTTTACTTCCCATGTGAAGGGCCCCCAGCCTGTGAGCTGAATGCTCCTGTATAGGTGGTGATCCATGCTAGAATGGACAGGGAATAAGGGACAATTACTGGTCTGAGTGTCTATTTGAATGAGTAAGTAGCCTTGTAACTACTTGCGCAAAGACTGATCTCCTTTACTAGAGAATAGCAATGTTGGCTCTTTGACCGACTGTGAAAATGACTGCCCCCAAACTCTCCTTGACTGCAACTTCAGATTAGCATTTTAGAAGTTGAAATAAAAGCAAAGGAAATACAACTTTCTGCACATCATCCCACTAATTCTAGTCTTGGGTGATACGTGGATACATCATCTCTACTTTCCAGCCATTCCAACCTATTATCCATACTGAATGGCATGGAGATCAGCAGCTGGATATGGTGAGAAGTGCTGAACCACTGTGGGGAAGTGATGGAGCCCTTAGCTCTCAGCAGTCCTCAATAAAATAGTCATGGGATGTTTTGGGTTTTTACTGTAGATTGCATAGACTGCTTTTATACCAACAAAAGAAGCAATGAAAACAATAGAAAAAGATCTGCAAACTGAAGCAAGTGTGTTAAATGAAAAATAAAATCCCCTTACAGATCTGTATTACCATTCCCAAGAGGTAGTATTTTTAAAAATATTTCTTCTCTATTATTTTTTGGGCTCATACAGCTATGTATTTATATAGATATCAATATATGCTCACAAAGGTTCCTGTTGAAAAGCCATTATGCCAAATAGTGTTGGTACATCCAATAACAAGTAGAAAATCTTTCTCTATCAGTGCACGTAAATGTAGCCACTTCCTAGCTAATCAGTATATTGATCCTCATTATAGACAATTCCAGTTTAACTAATAACAATCTCATTAGGTATAGAGATATTTGGCTATTTCAGATGGCACGGATACATACACATAGGTACATGTTACTTGTTTAATAAACATTCAGTCTTGTATAAACTGCAAACATGCTGAGAGAGAAGTTGCTGGAGGAAAATTCCGGAGTCTTAGAATATATACATTTAAATATCCTTAGCTGCTGTCACACATTGTCCTCTGAAATACTTGCATCAGGGTATGTGAGGATGCCTGTGTCTGCACCCCCTCAGTGGTCCAAGGACACTAGGAAAGAATTCTTGAAAACATTACCCAGCTGATGAGCAACAAACATGGCATATCCTAATTGTTTCTATTTGCATTTAATGAAAAGTGAAGTTAAGAATATTTGTTTATTTTTCTTGGCTATTTGTATTTGCTCTTCTGTGAACCTTCAAAAGATATCAAACCTCTTCAATGCTTTAGAGAAGAGTAACACGTTAGCATTAACTGACAAACTCTATCCAACTTGCCACACACATTCCAGCCACATTCCCAATACTGGTGCACCAAATGGCCTGATTAGACCTCACATTGCCTGCAGAGCTGCCTTCTGCCTTCTTTTTCAATTAGTTAATTTATTCATAGCATCTGGGGTGGGATTAGGGAAGAGTTTTTTGTTTTTTAAAGAAAAGGTGCAGGCAGGAATGAAGGTAAGTAGGCAGGTAGGGAAAGAGAGGAGGAAGAAGCATGTTTATTTTATTTTTATTTAGTTGTTTACACTGGATGTTTCCCCCTGGGTCTGGACTCAACCCAGGGGCCTGTCACTTGCCCCTTAGGAGGCAATTGACCTAAATCTGTGGCTCTGCCAGGGCACGCCATGGGAAGATTTTTGAAGTTTCCCCTTCTATGTAGTTTCCAATTCTGATGTGTCCCCATCACTGCCCAGCATGCCAGCAGGATGCATTCTCACCTCTCTTCTCCTGTCCCCCAAATCAAGCCCCCAGGATGAGAAAGGACAGCTAAACCTAGCACTTCGCTTTTTCTTTCTAGCAGTTTCTTTCTGATCCCAGTTTTATATTGCAAAAAGTCTCTTGATTTCAACTACTAGTGAGTTCCACTTGGCCTCTCTGATTTAGTAGGCTAAAGACAGCCCTGAAAACCAACCAGAAAAGCATGAAATCAGCTAACACAGGTCTCCCCACACAGCAGTGAGAAGCCTGACACAACAGTGCAATGTCAGGCTCAGCTGGGCAGCTTCCAGATGGGGTCTTTGTACCCATTATGTGTTACTTCCCCTTGAGCTCACCCATCTGTGAGGAGGTCTGTGCCCTGGCCTTCCCTCCTGAGGATGAGAGAACAGATGCAGAAGAGAAACTTGCTGTTCCCAGGCTGTAACAACAAAGGGCAAAGGGCTGGATTTCTGTTAAGTCCCCAGGAGCCCTCAGGATCACCAGCCCATATGCATGCACCCATGGCTGTTTCTAAGGGTTTGGACAACTCCTAATGCTTCTGACTCCTGCTTTGACCTCATAAAGGTCTTGGCCCTTCCTCCTCCCTCTCCTTCCTTGACCCTGTATGTTCTAATTAACATTGACACTAGGACCTTGCTCTGTTCCTTTCTTCTTCTTGGTATATTATACTAGATAATTATCAGCATCACTTCTTACATCAGCTCTTGGAAGTAGATTCTGTTGTTTTTTCCCTCATTTTAACCAGTTGAGAAACTAAGCTTACACTCATTAGATGTGTTTGCCATTGCCTCAGAGCTAGAATTTGGTTCACTCCAGGCCTATTATGCATTCACTCGGTATTCGTTATTGGACATCTGTGCTCTGCCAGGTCCTCTTCTAGGCCTGAGTGATGGATATTAGGGAACTATGTAGTGGTCCTGCCCTCACAGAATTTACCTTCTAGTTAGGGGGATATTTTATACAGGAAGAGAGATGATAAAGAAAAGAATAATGACAAGTGGCAGTAGTTCTAGGGAAAAAAATTTTTTAAAGTAGAGAGTGGTGAGGAGGAAGTGAACGTCAAGAAAGGAACCTCTGCTCAGGTGGCATTTGATATTGAGCCAAGTCCTCATGGAAGGAAGGGAGAGAACTCTCTGTTGGTGGAAGGGCATTCCAGACGATGGAACCACGCATGTGAAGAATATGACAAGGCTGAAGAATAGCAAGAAGTCCAGGAGACGCGAAAGAAGAAAGGGCCACATGAGTCTGTTCTTGTTTATCCAGTTTGGAAGGTAGGATAGAACCTTATTGATCTTCATTGAACATCTGCAATGTCCCAAGTATGATATTCAGTACTGAGGGGGATAAAAATAGAAAGTCATTAAGGGAAGAAAGAGTGAATTGGATTTATACTGCATCTCAGAGGCAGTGCCTTGAACGGATCATCTGCCCTGGAACGACTCAAATAACATGTGAGCCACACTAAGTAAATATTATCTGCCCCCAACAAAGAAACCTGAGAGATCTTGTCTGTGTCCCCACCCCCATGCGTTAAACTCTTGCCTTCCTCTTTCCTTTCTGCTTTTCTTTCTTGTTCTTTGTTATTCGCTGTATCTCCTTTCCTACCCCTTTATAAACTCAGTTTGAAAAGTTACTCACATTTTCAAGACTACATGTGACTTAATGAATATCTTTGCATGTTTCCTCAACCTAACTTGGATCACTAGTGTGGCTTTCTCACACAGCAGATAGTAGATAGTTACTATTCTGCAAAAGTATCTCGCAATCCCTCAGCCTCACTAGTCTTGCCAGTGCTCCTCTTCTGGAATGAGGACTCAGCCCTGTCGTCATTCCAAGCAGCCTTCCAGCCTTTTTTCTCCCAGCTCCTCTATGAAGTCTTCTATGGTTGTCCTACCTCTTACCATACACAGGCAGTTGTTTCCTCGTGAGTTAGAGTGAAAAGTCAAATAGTCTCTCTCCTTCCAGATGGTGACTTAATAGGATGCACTTTCAGGTCGCTTCCCACAGACACTGAAAAAAAAAATCACCTAATTTCCTGAGATAAACACAGTTTAGCAGTTCTCAGCTAAACTGCTGAGAAGATATGGACTTTGGACAGAGCTCAGGAGTCTCTGGATTCACAGTGGGGCAGAGGCTAGGTATTTTGGGACCATGAGGCAGTGAGGGGGGCTTCCCAGTGGGGCTGAGATGTGGAGTCACAGAGGGCTGACTTGGGAGGGGGAGTAAAAGGAGAACCAGTGCACTGGAAGCTGAGCTGGAGCCAGCATAGTGAAGTTTCTCTGGCTGCAGCCATAACAAAATCAGCTGGATCAAACCCCTCCCACAACTATTTCATGCCAGACCCTGGTATCCAGTGAGCAGAAATCCCACCCACCACATATTCAGCCATTGGAAATCCCGCCCATCGGGTACCCCACCCCCTGGATTACAGTGGGAAGGACGCTACCCGCCAGCACCACCTTGTGGATAAAGGCAAAACTGCAGCCTAATTGCCAATCCTGGGCAAGTCAAACCTATGCAACGCCAGGGAAATCTAACCCTCAGAAATATTAGCAGAATGCCAAATAGAGCAAAGGCACAGAGAAATATACATGTAATGATGGATCCGATTAAAAACCCAGGGGAAAACCTGAATACAGCAGATGTATGTAAATTACCTGAAGAAGTGATTAACGTATCATGGGAATCCAGAAATTAGTAGAGGCAGTAAGTGAGAATGTCAGGAAGCAAAGAGAAGAATTAAAACAAGACATCAAACAGGTAAGAGACATGATGGTTGAATGAAAGAACTCAATAGAGGGACTCAACAGTAGGATGGATGAAGCTTCCAATAGAGTTAGTGATTTTGAAGATAGGATGGAGGAACTCAAGCAAATAAGCAAAGAGAAAAAAAACACAATCAAAGAGAGCATTTAAGATCTCTGGGATAACATCAAAAGGAACAACATTTGCATCATAGGGGTCACAGAGGAAGAGAGACAAAAGGGGGAAGAAACCATATTTGAAGAAATAATAGGTAAGAACTTCCCCAATTTGAAGAATGAAGCAAATCTCCAGATCCAAGAAACTAAAAAGAGTTCCTAATAAAAGAAACACAGAGAGATACCTAGACACATTGTCATAAAAATGCCAAAAATACAAGATAAAGAAAGACTATTAAAAAGCAGCTAGAGAAAAACATGTCACATACAGAGGAGCCCCATAAGATTGTCAGTGTATTTCTCAAATGAAACTTTAGAAACCAGAATGGAATGACAGAATATATTCAAAATGCTGAAAGAAAAGGTGTTTCAACCTAGGATATTATATCTGGCAAGATTATCATTCAGAGCTGAAGGAATGATAAAAACCTTTTCTGACAAGCAAAAGTTAAAGGAGTACATTACCACAAAACCAACTTTGCAAAAAAAAATTAAAGGATACTCTATAAAGTGTAAAGAAACCACACAGAAAAACAGTATGATAGCAAATATTAAAAGTAGGGAAGAAAAGAAGAGAACAAAAATGTGGATAGTTATAATGAGTGGAAGACTAATATGCTTTCAAATAAAATTAGGTAATAAACATAGAACTGTGAGTGCTAACTTCAGGATAACCTCAAAATACATCCCCAGGGAGAAAGCGAAGAAGAAAATAAAAGAGAAATCAATCAAAACAAAACTGCACCCATCCAACCTAAAAAAAGAAGGAAAAACAAAGTTATCATCTGGAGCATCATACAAAAGACAAAGTATATAATGACACTAAGCAGCTGCATATCAATATTCACCTGAAACATCAATAGACTGAACTCACCAGTCAAACAACGGAGAGTGGCTGAATGGATTAAAAAGCACAACCCAACTTTCTGCTGCATTCTGAAAACCCACCTTCTTTCAAAAGATAAAGACTTAATGGCTGGAAGAAAATCCTACAGTCAAATGACAACCTCAAAAGAGCAGGAATAACTATACTCAGTTAAAACAGACGTCCATCTAAAAAGTGTAACAAAAAACATAGATGGACACTATATAATGATTAAAGGATCAATTCAAGAAGACATAATGCTTAGTAACATATATGCACCAAATGGAGGCACATCAAAATATATCAAGCAAGTGTTATTAGACCTGAATTGACAGCATTGACAGCAACACAGTAATAATGGGGAACTTCAACACTCCACTTGCAACAGTGGACAGATCAACCAAGCAGAAAATTAACGGGGAAACAGACACTTTAAATGACCATCTGGAATAGATAGATGTAATAGACATATACTGATCACTTCACCCAATGAATACAGATTTAATTTTCTTCTCAAGTGTGCATGTAACATTCTCAAGGGTAGATCATATTCTGGGACACAAAACATCTCTTGACAAATTTACAAAGATTGAGACATCTTCTCTGACCACAATGGCCTAAAAATTGGAAATCAACCATAGAAAGAAATATGGAAGACCCCAAGCCAATTGGAAACTCAACAATATGCTCCCGAAGGAGTCTTGGGTAAAAGAAAACCAAAGAGGAACTTAAAAACTACTTAGAGACAAGTGAGAATGAGGACTGAGCTACCAGAATCTATGGGATGCAGCAAAAGTGTTACTAAGGGGAAAGTTCATCACAATCCAGGCCTATCTCAAGAAATAAGAAAAAAATCTCAAATCAACAGCTTAACTCTATATTTAGAACAACTACAAAAAGAAGAACAATTAAAGCCAAAAATCAGCAAAAGAAAGGAAACAATCAAAATTCGAGCAGAAATAAACAAAATAGAAAACAAAAAGACTATCCAGAAGATCAATGAAACCAAAAGTTGGTTCTTTGAAAAAATAAACAAAATTGACCAGCCATTGGTTAGACTCACAAAGAAGAAAAGGGAGAAACTCTCATAACTAGAATCATAAACAAAAGGGGAGAAATTACAACAGAAACCACAGAAATTCAAAACATCATAAGGGACTACTATGAGCAGCTCTGTGCCACCAAAATGGACATGCTTGAGGACATGGACAGATTTCTAGAAAATGAAACCAAGACAGAACCCAGAAGACTTGGAAAACTTGAACAGAACAATCACAGGTAAAGAATTGAAGAAGTAATCAAGGGCCTCCCCAAGGATGAAAGCCCAGGACCAGATGGCTTTTCCAGTGACTTCTACCAAACCTTCGGAGAAGAGTTCAATACCTATTCTTCTCAAGCTCTTCCAAATAGTGTCCCTTTCTTTTTATGGGGCTATCAGTACACTGATACTAAAGTCGACAGAGATGTCACCAGGAAAGGGAATTATAGACCAATATCTCTAATGAACATAGATGCAAAAATTCTTTAAAAAATATTAGCAAACTGAATTCAACAATGCATTAAAATTGTCATCCATCATGACTAAGTGGGATTCATCCCAGGGATGCAAGGATGGTTCAACATACGTAAAGCTATTAATGCTATACACCATATCAATAAGAGCAAAGAGAAAAAACACACGATCATATCAATAGATGCAGAGAAAGCTTTTGACAGGATTCAACATCCATGTATGATAAAAAAAACTCTCCATAAAATGGGAATAGAAGGTTCATACTTCAACATAATAAAGGTCATATATGAAAAACCCACAGCCAACATCATAGTCAATGGTGAAAAATTGAAAGCATTTCCTCTTAGGTCAGGAATAAGGCAAGGTTGTCCACTTTCACCACTGCTGTTTAATATTGTATTGGAGATCTTAGTCAGGGCAATTAGACAAGAAAAGAAAATAGAAGGAATCCAAATGGAAAAGGAGGAAGTAAAACTCTCATTACTTGCAAGCGACATGATTTTATATATTGAAAAACCCAAAAACTCTATCAAGAAACTTTGAGAACTCATCAATGAATACAGTAAAGGGGCAGGCTACAAAATCAGTGCACAAAAATTTGTTGCATTTTTATGTGTAAACAACACACTAGAAGAAAACAAAATCACGAAAATCACACCATTTAAAATAGAAGTTTAACGAATGAAATACCTTGGCATATACCTAACAGTGGAAGCAAAGTCCTTCTTAAAAGAAATAGAGGAGGACACAAAGAAATGGAAAGACATCCTCTGATTGTGACTGGAAAGAATCATTATCATTAAAATGACCACCTTACCCAAAGCAAAATATATGTAGTGTATATATATATATATATATATATATATATATATATATATATATATATATATATACATATTTGATGCAATCCCCATTAAAATCCCATGGGTTTATTTCCAGGAAATAGAACAAAAAAAAATCTTAAAATTTGAATGGAACAAAAAAAAAAACCCAAATAGCCAAAGCAATCATTAGAAAAAAATAACAACTCTGGAGGGATTACACTTCCAGACTTGAACTACACTACAAAGCTATAGTGGTCCAAACAGTATGGTACTGGAATAATAACAGAGGCACAGATCAGTGGAATAGAACTGAATCACCAGAAATTGATTCACTCACATATAGTCAGTCTATGACAAAGGAGTCAAAAAGTATTTGATGGAAAAAGGAAAGTCTCTTCAACAAATGATGTTGGGAAAACTGGACAGCCGCATGCAAAACAATGAAGCTAGACCATTTTCTAATACCATTTACAAAAGTTAACTTAAAATGTATTAGAGACTTGGACATAAAATCAGAAACCATAAAGCTTTTAGAAGACAACATAGGAAAGACTTTCCATGACATCAGTCGTAGAGAAACCTTTGGGGACTCAACTCCACCATCAAGGGAAACAAAAAGAAAAATAAATAACTGGGACTACATCAAATTAAGGCGCTTGTCACAACAAAAGAAAACATCACCAAAGCTGAAAGAAACCTACTAACTGGGAGAAGATATTTGCAGCTGATATTTATAACAGAGGCTTAATATCTAAAATATATAAAGAACTCATAAAACTCAACAGAAAAAGTAGGCAATCCAATCAAAAAATGGGAGTAGGAATTGGGAGACACTTTTCTGAAGAGGATATACAGATGGCCGACAGGCACATGAAAAGATATTCCCACTTGCTGACTATGAGGGAAATACAAAATTAAAATAACAGTGAGATATCACCGTACACCTGAAAGACTGATTATATCCAAAAGTCTGGAAATAACAAATGCAGGCCAGGCTGTGGAGGAAAAGGAACACTTTTGCACTGTTGGTGGGAGTGCAAATTGGTACAACTCCTATGGAGAACAGTTTGGAGGTTCTTCAAAAAACTGAAGATGGAAATCCCGTATGATCCTGTCATTCCACTCCTGGGCATCTACCCAAAAGATACCCATCTGCAGAAATGTATGCATCCCCATGTCTATTGCAGCCCTAGTCACCATAGCTAAGAACTGGAAATTACCTAAGTGCCCAACATCAGATGATGGATCAAGAAGACGTGGTGCATATACACAGTGGACACTACACAACCCTGAGAAGAGATGAAGCCCTGTCATTTGAATCAACATGGATGGCACTAGAGAGGATGATGCTAAGTGCAGCAAGTCAAAAGAAGAAAGATAGATACCAGATGACCTCACTCATAGATAGAATGTGTATAGACAAAACAAAGGAACAGATGAAACATAGCCAACCCTGAAACATTTGCAACAGAACTGAGGTGACTAAAAGGGACTGGGGCGGGCAGGGGCACATGATGGTGGAGCCCACTGGACAATGGGGAAGAACACTTGGGGATGTGGTGGCGGGCATGGTGTGTTGAAATATATCTAAGAAATGGGGAACCTATACATAGGAAATTATTTTAATGTGTAGAATAATTACTACAATAAAAAATAAATTTTAAACAAGTACTATAGTCCATAACAGGCCTATAATCGTGTGTAAAGCAAAATAGTAGACCATCTATGGAATGGAAGAAGGTGGGGTGTCCCTCTCCTATGACAGCCCTGGAACTTCTCTTAGGATATACTCACCATCCCGCCTGATGATTGGCAAGTCACTTCTCTGTATTTTTATTAAACTGTTACTCCCTTTTTTTTTCCATCTCATGTCCTATAGCCTAGCCCAATACTTGGGGTTGGGGGAACAGGAGATCCTAGAATTTTTCTATAGTACTTATAGCTCCAGAAATGCCCAAAAGTTTACAGTAAAAAGCAACATTTAGAAAATTATACTGGACCAAAACCTAGAGATTTCATTGAAGAAAGCAATTTCACATGTTCACCATGCCAGAGGTTGGAATATGTGCTCTGAGTTCATTATTTCCACTTAAATGTCTTGTCCTCTAAGTAGCCTTTCAGACACCAAGGATAAACTCTCACTTTTAAAGAACTTAATTTCTAAATTATGCTGCCATAGGAGGCTTTAGAACAATGATAGACACGAAGTTTATATGACATGAACACATTGACACATGGGCACACACACGCGTGTGTGATTGATGAGAACATTTAATAGGAAGTTTGTAAAAAAAGATAATAGAACATAGAAAGAACCTCAAAGGAAGCTGTATACGCAGATGTAAGAACTTTATGAAAACAGTTTCTCTTTAAGGCTGAAAATTAATGGGGAGATGGGGAAGTTTTTGACAGTGCTCACAGTTCCCTGCATAGTTGATGGTTTTATTTAAAATTTAACTTCTACAGTAAGAAGACACATTAAAGGCTTTGGTGCTCAGTAAATATTGGAGTAGGACTGGCCATGGAGCTCTAGAGATTTGGGATCGGTGTTTTGCTGTGTCATTTGCTAGCAAAAGAACTGGTCCAGATCCATTCCTACGTCTGGATTTCTTCACCTGTAAAAGTTAAAGAATCAAAGACACGTGACCCTGACTTAGAAGAGAGGTCACGCTGGTCATCTAGCGGTGAGTGCTGCGCTGCCGTGGACATTCTGGGCTGTGAGTCTGTCCCATTCTCAGAAACAGGCCACAGGAAAGACTCCGGGAGTGTGTGGGCTGGGTGTCCGACAGGGGTTCTGTCACCGAGTCTAGGCTGTCAGTCAGGAGTGAACGTGTGATTTAGAAATAGAAGAAACCCTGACGACCAGGCCAGCACCTTATCTGAATTAGCTTGTTTGGGCGACAGTGGACAGGAGTGGAAAGGAAGCATGTTTCAATGGGAGAGCATAGCAAAGACTTGTCAGACCTTAAAATGGTCTGATCTGATTTAAATGCCTTTTTAGTTGTAAAATTCCCAAAAACCCTTCTGTTAAAGAATCCGAAGCCTAGCTGGGTAAACAACATTCTCAGAGTTGCATAGTGTATTGGAAATAAAGCAAGGAGCTCACCTCACCCCAGCAGAGGGTTCGACCTAGCAGCGTGGCGTAGGCTGGCCCTGGATCACGCCACGTCCTCAGAGCCCTACTTCTTTTCCAGTTCTGACCATGGACCACCCCCTCCTGCTGCCTACACAGAATATTTGTTCTCTGTTTATTACACCAGAATAGTTTCACAGTTGTAGTAAAAATTCCTTAAAACAGTAACTTAAACCTAAACCAAAAATTGAGTAGAAAGAAA
Organism: Solenodon paradoxus; assembly: GCA_004363575.1. Taxonomy (NCBI): domain Eukaryota; kingdom Metazoa; phylum Chordata; class Mammalia; order Eulipotyphla; family Solenodontidae; genus Solenodon; species Solenodon paradoxus. The sequence continues at coordinate 73,306 of RJWH01003496.1, forward strand.
AATAATGTCTCCGGTAAGTGCCCAAAGTCCTCTCCAGCTGGTTTCCTTGAGGAAGTCAGCGGGACTGCTGATTCAGGAGGGAGAATTTGGGGAGCAACGAGAGCACCCATTCTCTGGACAGGGTCAGCTCAGCACGAAAATGGACACTGACCATGGAGGTCTTCACGCTTTGCAAGCACTGACCAGAAAGATCTCGTTGGCTCCCATTTTGTGGATCCAAATTCCGAGAGGTCAAGTGATTGCTTAGCTTCGCAAGCTCATAAGCTTTGAGTCTGCATTGAACCTCTGTTCCTCTGCTGGGAGTCTGGCCTTTCAAAGGCCACTTCCCATCTGTCATTCCATCAGCATAGCTTGCGGGCGGGTGTTGCATTCTCCAAGCAGCAGCTGTCGCAGAGAGGGAGAATGCTTGAAGAGCAGCACACTGTCCTCATTACCTATGGCAAGGAAAACATCTGTGTGGGAAAAGTAATGAAATTAATTCTAAAGTCTAGCAGTTGCATACATTAATTGACGTTAATTAATGCCAAATTACAAGAGACTTCCTATGGCATCGCATTGTACACTCCCCAGAATTGAATATGGAAAGAGTTCATCCTACTTAATGGTATTACTGTGAGCCCCAAGGGGAATAAGAGTGATTGGTCCCTCGTTATGAAGTGCAGCCAATTTCTTTCTGTTTCCATTAGGAGGAGAAGGGGAACAGACCAGGGGCACTTTCCCATCGGCAGGCAGCTCCAAATTGATCATTTCCCTTCAGCTTGCAAATTTTACTTTGAGTCACTCTGAGCAAGAAAAGGTTTCAAGACCTCTTCCAGAGACTTTCCTTGTGTCACCCAGTGGTACATTCTGTAACGCTCAGCCCACGTACGGGCTCACTGCCCAGCTCCATCTCAGTGTGCCCCACAGGGCGTGGGGGAAGATAGAAGGAGCACAGGAAACAGAGGTGGTTGGTCTCAGCCCTCCCCGACCCCCTGCCTTGTCCAGCTGAGAGATACTAACCAGGGCTTTGCACACAGGTCGTGTGCCTCTCACACTGCTGCCTCTATACTATGGCTGACATCTCATCTGCATCTTTTATTCATTTTTCCTGCACAACCCACTTGGGTAGATATCTATATATACAACTGTCATAAAATCAGGTCCATATGCACGTATTTTGGTAACCTACTTTAAAAAAAAACTTATTTTGGAATAAGTTTAGATAAACAGAAAAGCTGCCAAGGGAATACAGTTGTAGCCAGTTCCCCCGAATGAGAGCATCTTCTAGAACCATGGTCTATTTTTTGAGAAACTAAGCAATTGACACTGACACAGGACTATTACTTGGAAATCTATTTTTATAATACAAAATATTTTGCCATAGAAGATGACTTTCTTCTGTTAATCGTCCTAGCCTCTCTAGAGCAGGATGCTCATAGCAAGCTATGCACGTTCCATCGTTTCTTTAGTTATTCCTCTGTTGTTGGCCATCTGGTTTTTCTCTTATTGTTTGTATTATAAACAACACTAATGAATATCAAAGTAGCTAAAATCTTTGTATAACTCATTAATTATTTCCTCAAGTAGAATGCTCAGAAATGGACCTGAGGTCAAAAGATAACATTTTAATGGATCTTGATGCATATTGCCAAAGTACTCTACAAAATATAAATGTGCAGGTCTTTTGTGTGTCTTGGTGTGCCCATGGGTCCTTAGATTGAATCGCAAATATACTTAACAGCATTAGTATCAAATTTGCCGGGGTTTTCATGCAAAATAGAGTAATGGAAATAAACCAGGCTCAGAACCAACCAACCCTTTTTATATTACCATTTTTAGTAATCACTCTCTTTGACCTCCATTTTCCTTATCTGCAAAATTGGTTTATATATTAAACTTGGTAGCATTGTAAGGATTAAATGTATTAAATACATGTGGACATGCTTTAGAGGGTCAGGCACATAGATGTTCAACAAACACTGGTTTTTCTGTTCTCTCACTGTTTTCCCCAAATCCCTTAGAATCATCCTTTCTGTATAGTTAAAGTATAAATACGAAAAGTATATTTTTATACTTTCCATCTTAGGCTTGTTCAGAGCTTTAAAGAGGAGTTTGAGGTCTTAGGAAAGCAACCTTGAGACCTCATTACAAATAAAATAAGCACTGTGTATTTCTCAACAAGTCCTCATCAGGTAGCAATCCGAGAAGTTCTAATTGGAAGTCATATCTATAATTTGAAGCCCAAGACCTCCTAATCAAGACTCTTTGATTCAATTCAGTAAATCATTGTTTTTATTCATTAACTGACAAAAGTACAGAGAAAGGACAGCTCTAGGCACAGCACAGTTAGGAGCTCAGTGATGTCACCAGGGAACAGATCTTTTCCATTTCTTTGTCATGTTCATTGTGTATGTTTAACTGTAAAACTAGCTCCTTCACGAAACAAGAAAGCCAGAGTTGTCCCAGGACTCACATTCAGAGCAGTGTTGTAGCGACTGAAGTCTTTTTCTGTATCTACCGGTCCCTCCTGCAGCCCCTGGAAAGAGCTGTCTCACTTCTCATTTACCAGAATTGGGTTTAAATGCCATTTTCTAAACCAATCAACAGCAAGGGCAGCAGAAAGACTTCGAGTGGGCTTAGATCCAAGAGAATTAAACCCTTGCATGTGGGAATTTTTGAGTCAAGTGGAAGAAGGATGAGTCAAAAGATTCCGTATTGGCTTTTCCAGCAAAAAGGCAGGGAAAAGAATAGGTGTTTCACAGGTTACCGACAAAATCTGATGCAGAAATATAGCTGAAATTCTCCAATTCAGTTTAACCATCACTTTATGGACCGACTATTGTGCTTAAAACTGAGCTGATCACAATGAAAATAATAGACAAAACAGGTACATTATTATTATCAATTCTAACAACTAAAATTTGTACATTTTGAATTTCAAAATATTCAGAGGTACATAAATAAGTTTCAGTTAATTCTTAGCACCAAACTTTAAGATAACATTGGCATCTCTCTTTACTGACGGACATGAAGTCATTTTCTTTGAATGATGTGTAAGTGACCACACCAGACCTCCAGTCCAGGTCTCACAGATTACCAGTCTCTGAGGTTTCCATGACCACAAGCTACATTTTGGAAACAAGAAAAAACAAAACAAAAATCAACCAAAATGCCCTAAAGGGGTCTACTAGGATGTGAAATTGTAAAGATTTTCTGTGCTGTGGGAAAGAGTTTTCTTGGAAAGGTTGAGTCCCAGAAATTGAGTTCAAGGAGAAAAATCTTGAGGTAGACCCTAAAATGGAAGAGTACAAATGTCTGACAAAGGAGATAGGGAAGAGAGAGTAGAAGACTCTTCTTTAGTTTACCTTTGGAGGTGGTTCACCAAGTCTAGGATTAAAGTATTTAAGAGCTAGTCCATCCCTACAAACTGCAGGTGGATGAAAGAAGATTGTGAAGACAGCTCTTTTTTTGTCTCCTGAGAACTTACGCACAACTACCTCAGTCATCGGTCAAAGAGAGCAAAGGTGTGCTGCCTCCTAGTGGTGCTCCTTGTAGTAAACGGATTCATTCAGATTCCTTAAGGAAGGTGATCCTGGAAATTTCCTTAAGGAACATCATTAATGAACCCTTATATCCAACTCGACATACTAGTGCCTAGCTCCATTTCGTATAAATATCTTTTTTTTTTCATTTGAAGGAGTGGATTTCTGCATAAAACTTTGATGTTCAGAAATCAAACTCACCCATTCATTAAACATAAAAAAGTAAAGTAATGTGTATTTGTTCAAAGATTTATTTCAATAAAGAGTTATCTCAACAAATAGTTTATTTTTTATATACTGTGTGCTAGGAACAGTATGAAAACCTGAGGGTACAACATTAAACAGAAATATAAAAGAGATCTTTGTAGAGATTATATTCCATTAAAGAGGAGTAGAAATACATAATTAACAAGGTATTTTAGACTATGCTGAATTCCATGAAGGGAATTAGCAGAATTGTGTCTTATCAAACGTAATCACAGAAGACTCTCAGAACAAACATCTGAAATCCACAGTCATTGGGAACAGTCTTGGGGAGAAGCATTACAGGCGGAAGAGATACAAAAGGGAAGTCTCTAAAATGGTAGAAAATTCAGCCAAATCTTTAGACATAAAGTAGGCCAGATTAGAAGACTCCCAAGGAGAAAAGAAGAGGTTAGATGAAGGGAAAGATGGACACGGTATGTGGTGAAAGGCTTGAATTTATTCTAAATACACTGAGACAAAAGGTGTTTTAAGTAAAGAAGTAACATCTGATTAGCAGAAAGAGCAGGATAGTTGTGGTTGAAAAAACAGAAAGAGCCTACCTGGTACAATATACTTCTAACAAAAAGATCAAATCTGTATAAGAGTCATTAATGGCATGTTTATCATCCACTATCAGAGTCAGGTGAGTTTACTCATGTATAAAATGGAAGCAGCATTTTCAACTCGGGAATCACCTCTCTATTCTGTTTGACTTTTATTTATCAAAAGAAAATCTCTATCTTGATATGGAATCATTTATAACAATTGCACTTCTGACCTGAGATGATTGATGATTGCAGGTGCATTTCCCTGTATGTCAAAGGTCCAAGTGTGACGGTGAAACCAATTAACGAGAAAACGGTAGCAATGAATTCACACGTATTATTTACCTGTTGAACACATTTCAGTCTGAACTGGGAAGGGAGAAATTAACTAAGAAGGATTCATGTTCTGGGAGGTGGAGGTGGCAGCCAGGAGGTCAAAGAATAGTGAATGATTTTATCAGTAATCGTGGCAGCAATAATGTAGTAAACAAAGAATATGAAGTTTGTTTAAAGACTCGAAAATAGAAAACGTCTACTCTGTGTGTCTATAACTCCCATCACTGTTCTTTTCTTTCAGATTCTCAGTACCTAACTTGCCGAATGCAGAACTGCACGGAGGCCAACAGAAACAAGCCATTTCCTGGCTACATTGACCCAGACTCTTTGATTGTCCAGGATGATTACGTGTTTGTGCAGGTACGAAAGATAAACTTCTCCTGACTGTGTCCAAGACACTTCTTCTTTCTCTGATTCTGCCTCTATTCCCTGCTTATACTCTGAGGAGTTAAGAATGAAGGAAGAAGGGAGAGAAGAGTGAAAATAAAAGCATAGTCTTTTCAAAGAAAAGGCGCATACCAAGTGTGGCAGCTTCTCTGCTGATAGAATACTAATTAGTTCTCTTGTGCAGTGTCTGGAGGCCCTTATCAACGTGGGTCATGGAGTCACTGCTTAGAGCACTAAGGTCGTTGCCAGGATGAGACACGCTGCCATTCATTGTGCATCTACATTCTGATTTTCATTTGGGTTGTGAGCGCCTGTCAGTCACCAAAGGAAAGTGCAAATATGGCAGACTCTTCTGATTGGGAGAATTGTCAGCCAACCCGCCTCCTCCCCAATAGCCACTTCAAAAATAGAGAATCCAGTGGGAACAGGTGGCTGTGGGGTGACTGGAGGTGGCGGTGAAGGGGACCATTCACCAGAGCCTTTGTTGGCATGCTGACTGTGCAAACTCCAGCTGCCATTCAAACTCCAGACATGTCTGTGGGCTGAGAGTGGCTACGTGAACTCATAGAAATAGAGTAGAATGGCGATTCCAGGGGCCGTGGGGGCGGGAGAAATGGCGATGTGTTTCAAAAGGTGCACACTTCCAACTCTAAGCTGACTAAGTACCTGCTGCAGAGCACGGAGACTGTGATGGACACTGTGTTGTATACTTGAACGCTGTAAAGAGTGTAGATCTTAGTGCTCCCCGGTGTCTCAGCAGTGAGGTGCAGGTCATGTAAAGACCCCAGAACCCAGGACTGTGACCCAGGGCCTGGGCAAGGACCAAAAAAATAGAATAGATCTTAAATATTATCTCCACGCACACAAAATATTCAGAATTGGAAGTGAACAGGTAGAATTATTAACTAACCCAATAAACTGTGATAATTATGTCACAATAGATACATATCTCACATCATCACATTATACACCTTAAATGTACAAATGTTATATGTCAGTAACATCTCAATAAAACTGAAAAGAAAGGGTGAATACCCACCCGGAGAGAGAAGTTGGCAGTAGAGCCCTAGACACTGTCCTATGTCCTCAGGATGAGGGACGCCGACCCTCTTACCCTCCATCACACCGCAGGGCTCGTCGGGGTATATATCCTACAAAGTCACCAAGACGATGGAAATCCAGAATGATTTTGGACCACAATCCTAGGTTAGCTTTCCATCTAACATGTCAGCAGTGCCACTGTGTGTGGGACTTGCCCTCAGTCATCAGGGTGTCAACATCAAACTGGAATTTAGTCCCCAGAGACATGTGGCCCCAGTTCTGCCTCCGTCTGACCTGGCATTTTCCTTCTGAAATGGCTGGAGGAGCTGTTTGTCCGGCCACGGTCTTGTCACTAGAGAGACGGGCTGCTGATGGACCCTGAGCCCCAGGGACCCTGAGTCGTTACAGTTAAAAAACAAAACAAAACATACAACACCCACCCCAGATAACCGGATCATGTCTCCTGGCTTCTGAGCCATGGTGCAAACGAAAGATTTATAATTCCACCGCTGTGGTCAGTCAGGCTTCCGACCAAATAAGGACACCGTGGAAGTTGTTTCCACTTAGCAACAGTGCCTCCTTTACACTTGTCCGCAGTGGGCATCGGTGCTCTGGTACTGGCAGCTCCTCCTTCTGTTCGGTGACTGTCCTTCTCTGACCTGTAACTGTCGGAAGAGCTATTCCTAACAGCCTTTGTTTTCCTGATCCAGCTGACATCTGGCGGACGGCCACATTACTATGTGTCTTATCGAAGGAATGCTTTTGCCCAGATGAAGCTGCCCAAATACGCTTTGCCCAAGGTAGGACCTGAATTGATTTCTTTCACTATATCCTGAGTCACATATTCTTGCCTCCACGCCCCTTCCCAAGAATGTCTTCAGTGTCTTATAGTCATCTATTTTGTTTCATCCCTCATCTCTCGGTCCTAAGGAATAAGGCCTCTGCTAAACTTTTTATTGTTTGGCAGTTTCATTACCCTTCTTCTCTCCTCTCTTTCTCTTTCTCTCTCTCTGCATCTGAATAAATTTAACAGACGGTTTTCTTTTTACTTTTTAATGGCAAAGACTTTCCAGCAGTATGTATTGTTTTTTCTACCAAGACAAAAATGGCACTTTCGGTGCACAGGTATCAGTGCCACAGGTGTGGTACCTGCGTGTCCTGTTTTCTTGCTTATTGCGAGGAGCAGCAGCTCTGTGGCCCCCAACCTTTGCTCTCTTTCTCAGTGGAACCTGTGAGGTTGGTTGTGTTGGCTTCTGAGGCCCAGCTGACTTTTTAGACTTCCGAAGACACGCGCCGTTGGAAATTGTGGACTAGAAAAGTTACCGGACCCTCAGTGGCACTGTCGTCCCCTGTTGTCTTTCCAGCACCAGTGACCTGTGTTAATATGGAGCGCCACCTAGTGGAGGTCAAAGTGACGCGGGCGCTCAGAGCTGTGCATTTGCCTTCCTGCAGGCACTGGGGTGTCTTTTAAGCTGCCAGAAATGGTTAATGTACTGTGCCTTGATCTTCGAACAAGGGACGTGTGTATGACTGTGAGAAGGAGCTTGTGCAGCTTTCAATAGCGTTCGAGTTTACTTTTGTAAACCTGCAGGTTGAACCAAGGACATAAAGATCTTTGTTGATTGAGTTTTCATCACACATGCACTTGTGGTTTTCACCCAGGAATTTGTGGTGTGCTCTTTACACCAAGCCCAGCACGCTGCAGGGGACGGCCCGGGGAACTGTGACACCAGGGTACTGCAACTCCCTCCCTCGGGAGACCAGGCGGTAGCCAGTTGCTCTGGCTTCCCCAAGTAGCAAAGTGCCTGTCTCCACCACATGGCTCAGCCCTTAGAATAGAGAAAAGGTGTGCTTTAAACCTCAGCCCATTAGAGATAATAACACCCATTAAATTGCACTGTTAGCTCCAAGGAATTCTATGCGTGTTAGTAGTTATTATTATTTTCAGCTGCTAAGAGAGTAATGACAGTGCTAATTGTCCAGAACTTGTTTCTCTGCCTGTACACACGCACGTGCTCCTTGATTTGGGTTAAAGTGTTCTCCAAAAAGACAAGGACTTACAACGTTGGAATCATGCCTTAGATGAGAAGTGGATAAAGTCCATATGTGAATGGAAAACTGAGTATTGTTAAACTTACCTTGGATAATCTTTTCGGAAGGGCCAAGATGGAGGTAAACAAGTTACTTCAGTAAGTGTTAGAGATCTGTGTTTGTTTTTTTTTTTCTTTTGCCTTGAACAATAAAATAAATGACTTTCTCTGATTAGTTAACAGAGTAGTTGGCTTGCAGAATTTATACCTTTTAAAGTAAGAATTATTCTCAGTACAGTGAGACACTCTTATTCAAGAAGCATGTGGGAATTGAGATCAAATCAGAAAATTACAGATTCGTGTTATTCCTCTCATGTTTTCTTATGGGAATATGCTTTCTGAGTAAATTATATCCCTGTCGAACCAGACACTATTTGCAGAGGCATTGAGGGTGGCACTCAAATCTCCTGATTCCAAACTAGTACTTATATTATGCTTTTCTTCCCTTGAAGTACATGATAGCTTCTGTGACTGAAAGGTCACAGCCACCTCTCAGCCCCAAATTCTGACATACTGAGGGGCATCGAGAGAACAAATCCATTGACCAAAGAAACCTGAGAAATGGTAGTTGAAAATCAAGGAAGCCTCTTTGGGCCCATGCTGGAGTACTAAGACACTCAGAGTTCACATTCCTGCCCTTAGGATTCTCACAATCTCCGCTAACAGTTTCTCCTGGGTTGGGGTGGGGTGGGGTGGGGATCGCCAATCTGGAAGGAGAAGTTTTACTTTAAATGTGATCTGACCTCTGTGCTCTTGCCTTGTCCTCCCAGAAGAGCACGTGTGGCTACTTAGCCTTCTCTCAGGCCTGAGGGTAGAATGTGGGGATTAATTTAGTGTGTCCCAAAAAAACCTAGAAGCAAATGAATGTATCATGTGGTCCGGGCAGGTGTTTATTGTTTGAAGCGATGGAATTTCTCCTTCCACTCCGATTGCACCTTCAAAGGGAAGCCTCCTCTTTGATGGAACGTTCTAGCAGAACCAGGGCTGCTGTAGCTGGAAATGAACAAAGCTCCTGCGGACCAGAGAAATCCAGACACACCGACACTTGTGCTCAAGTTTTCTGCGATCATTCACAGCCTTTGTATCCGGTCTGGAAAGACCATGGTTAGCAGACCTGTGTCCGACTGAAAAAAAAAGTTATAATAATGGTAAAGACGATGGGGGGGCGTGGAGGATGGAAATAGCTTGCTGTCGCCATTAAAAACATGAAGCCCTCCAGACAAGGAGACATGGTGACAACTCCCCTTCCTTAGCTTCCTTGGAGCTCCCTGTGAGCTACTCAAGTGAGATAAATGAGGCCATCCGTATGAAAATGCTGTGAGCATTTTGAAGGACAGACACTCTATAAAAGCAAGGTAATATTATTAGTAGTATGGATCTAGTTATCTGTGCAGTAGAAGATCAATGTGAAGGGGGTGAGGGGGTGTGAAGTCTGCTTCATTTTGAAACCCAAGTTGCAGACCTAGATCTGTCACTAAACTGCTTTGACACCTTGGGCTCGTCTGTCAATTTCTGTTCTGCTGTTTTACGTTTTTTAAATAAGGAGCTTAGATTCACAACAATATTCTCTCAGATGTTTTATTCAGAATAAAATGTTCTTAGAGATGCTTCATGAAATTGTTGTTTTATGGTCAAATAAATGTAAAAATTCCATTCCCTGTTCCTTACCTAGAGAGTAACAGTAGCTAGTCTGGAAATGTCGAAGATTCTAGCACGTCCTGGGAGCAAGAAAACTATTTAATTTATCATTGGTCTAAGTAATTTATCAATGGCCCCATTTAAAAATATATCAAATTCCAACAATAATGGTGTCCTATTGAACAGATTTTGGGGAATGCTCTCAAAAAAAATCTCCAAGATGACATTTTCATCTGAAATGTCATGTTTCTGTAAAAGCATTCAACATGAAGTGCCTCTTAGGGAGAAAGAAAACATTGTCCTGATAGAAGAGAAAGATGTCATATAAAAATATATAAGCACATATTTCTTTAAAAGTCTGTTTCAAGTATTTAAATTATGTGGAAAAACAGAAATTTGATGTTGGCCCTGATCTAGAGATGGCAGTTTTAAGAGACTAATCCAAAGACAAGTTTTATAAGTGACTTAAATACTTGATGCATCTGTGTATTCAATTCAGTATTCACAGACTGAAGCTCTGAGCACATCACGGTAGCACAGATGACCGACCCTGGTCCCTAGGATTATTTAATGAGGTGTTTATTGTGACCTGATTTCAGAGGTTCAACAATGCACACAATTTCTTCAAAGTCTCAGATAGAAATTAGTTATTCAGGGGTCAGGCTGGTTCTGAATATTTTAACTTGAATTCAGGGATACGACTGTGTCCTGCTCACAAGGCAGAGAATATGAAGTGGAAATTGTTGTTTGTGGATTCTAAGTGCCAGCTAAGGATTTGTGTTTTTATCCTATAGGAAAAGGGAAGACACAGTTAGCTTGCCCTTCAGTGGTTCCTTCAGTGGTTGACTGGCCCTTGGACTAATTTCCACAGTGAATTACTTCCCTTAAAAAAGAAGTAAAATACTTGGATGAAGCTCTTTATGTTGAGGGTATTAACACCTTTACATCTGAAATGAACAGAAAAGCCACATCAACCTTGTTTCATCAACAAAGAAGACTTGAGGACGTGCTTAATAGAAAGTTGTGTGGAGCGATACTACGTGCCAGGCACTATTATGAAGACTTAACACTTTCTAAATGATTTAATCCTTACAACTGCTTGGAGGAAATGCTATTATCTTTTTTTTTTTTTTCCTTCAGGTGTAAATTCTTGGGCATAGATTTCAGTTTACAATGCTAAGTGATAGAATCAGATTTGAACACTAGTAGCTTTACTTCTAAGTTCATCTTTTACCCTTTTACTCTGTTCTACTCTCTACCTGAAAAATGGACAGGTAGGGCAGGCTTTTTAGATATCCACATTCAAAGAAAAAGAATGTCACCGAATTTTGCCTTTCGAGTCTGTGTCCTTCAAAACTGACTACGTTTCTGCCTCCAAGATATGTCTCCATCAGATCTGCTTATGAACCAAAAGTCAGAGATGCTTTTTAGTTCCTCTAATTATTTCACAGTTCTAAAATCATGAGTTATTGACTTTTCTTGAGTCACATAGCTTTCTCTGATCTAATCACTACCGTCAGGTATATTGAATATTCAGAATGTCAGGCTTACCAGTTCACTTCTGGTGCTAGAGTGGAAAAAAATACAAAGACTGATTATGCGGAGGAAACTTGTCTGAAAGGGATGAGGATATTTTTTCAATAAATGTCAAGCTATAATTATCAGATGAAATGTAAACAGATATTGTACTGATATAAGTATTGTCAACTATTTTTTAACCAAATTTTAATTTCACAATCACATGGAATTAATGGGCAGGATTCATTCTTTGGCCACCTCCCTCTAGATTCTTTCTATAAAAACATTATCAAACTCTAGAAATATGGCTTGTGAAGTGTGGGTAAGAAAGAAAATATCAGACACTTTGGAATCCTTCTTCAATATGTTAGCATGAGAGCTCCCAAAGAGACAGGAGCTCATTCGAGGTTCTTGCATCCCATGTGTAAAATTAGCACAGAAGACACAGCAGACAAAAGATTAAGTGGGAAATTTATTGAAACAAACCAGAGAGATAGGACACTCCTCAAGGTGATAAGAAGGAAACAGGGTTCCAGAGGACACTGACAGTTGTCCCACTCAAAATGCACATTTTTGTAAAGAAGGTCCTTTTATTGTTCCTCCTCATCCCAGGGGGGTTCTGGGCCATGTGCCTAGGTGGAGATTTCCAGGAAAAAGGTGACGATTTCTGGGAAAAGACGTTCTCTTTACTGCTCATGTTCCTTACCCATAATTCACTGTTATAATGAGTTTAATGTATGCACACATATACAATTTTATGTTAAACAGATTATAATGAGGCAAAGGTTACTCCAAGGTGACAGCTCCAAGCTGTCAGTGCGCCTGTGCAGCCAGGCAGTGTGAGCCGTTTGACTCGTCTGCCATTTTGGTTCCCTTTGTTGGAGAAAAGAAAGTATGTGCTGCTCATCCACTGGTCGGAATTTTCTCTGGCCGTTTCTGGATCCGGTCTACCAAGGTGTCCCTCTCTTTTCTCCATTCCAGGCCCTCCGTTAGCTTCCTACCTACCGTGTGAGTGCACTGATAATCATATGACATCATGTGAGTTTGCTCATCAAAGCTGAACAGGAGGTAGAAAACACAGTTGGGCCTGCTGATTGGTTGGTTGGTAGAGAAAACATGAGTGTATTTGTGATGAGAATTTTAATTTAGGTAGAATTTTCTAGCACTAGAATTGTTTGAGAGGATTGGCAGATCTTCAGAAAATTTTCAAGAATGGAGGATGGTCCGTGGGGGAAAATTTTAGAACTAAGTGACACAAAGGCCAAAAACGTTTCCATGTTGTTCTACTTTTGTGCTTCTATATAATTCTGGAGGTATTTTCTTTTGATTTGGTTTAGTTTTTGGTTTTTGAAAGTTATGCCAACATCTCCTACATTGACCAAAGGGCGAATGGCTGCCGATAGCACGTGAACAGCCTCCCTAAGAGGAGGCAGACTTAGGTCTGAGATAACCTCTCTCTCTGAATATGCACTTGATGGCCTTCTGGATGGGGGAAGAAAGGATTTGGAATTCCCACCACAGGGACATCTGCTCATTGCGTCCACATTACCTTTGCCTTGTGTCTGTGAGACTGCTGGAGCCTCAAAGTATTATTAATTATGCAGGCTATTTTCTCCCTCGTTTACTTGAAGTTTCCTACTGCACTTCTCAGAGTAAAGGTTTAGATAAGCAGTGAAATCCCTGAAGGCCATTAACATGAAGATTAGGGCTTGGAGAGTCTCAGGTGAACATTTTCCTCTGGGACTTCGGGAGCCCTCGGGCAGGGCTTCTTAAACTTTAATGTGCATATTAATCATGCAGGAATCTTATTAAAATTCAGATTTCAATTCAAGAGGTGAGACCTGAAGTTCTGGCAATCTGAAAAACAAATAGAGTCTCAGTTGCTGGTCCAGGGACCACACTGAGAGATGCAGGGCTTGTCTGTTTGCTCTCTGTCCCTCCAGCTTTCCTCATATTTGCCCCAAAAACCTTCTGAGCATGTGCCATGTTTGTACTTAGCAAATATATCAGAATAAATGATTAAAGTCATACGTATTTGAGAAAGTATTCTACAAATGATCTAATGAGGCAATTACATTATAACTGAGTGACCGAGCATGTCCCATTTTTTACAGGTTCTGGTATTCTTTCTTCTAGTCCACTCTTTGCACACAAGGAAAGCAATGCTTAGGTTCCCCCAAAGATTTGGGGAATTTGGGGTTTGGGTTTGGAAGCAATGCTTCGAATATTCAAAAGAGTTCATTTTGGAATTCAAAGTGGGCTGCCTCAGAAAAGAAATAAAGGAGCCCTGAGGGGGAAGACTGGGCTATTTTATAGGGGGGGTGGAGGCAGAATGGACTTTCAGATTCATTGCAGGCACTGCTTCCAATTACTCAGAGTCCAGAGGCAAAGCCCCTGTTTAGAAGTTCATTAAGATGTTAATATAGGCATTAGCCAAAACAATGAGGATCGCTATCTGGAGAGACTGAGCAGAGTGCCTAGGACCTGTGTTAGCAGGCTGCCACAAGAAAGAAACAAAGGCCTGTGGAGATTCCCAGGAAATACCACACACACAGCGCTCCTGGTACAAAATGGCGTCACCCATGCCTTTTCTGAGGGGACTTTGTCCTGTTAGTAACCTTGTGAAATTCTTCTTCTTCACATCCCAATATCTTTCTTTAGGACATGCATGTCATCAGCACGGATGAGAACCAAGTGTTCGCTGCCGTCCAAGAATGGAACCAGAATGACACATACAACCTCTACATCTCAGACACCCGTGGTGTCTACTTCACCCTGGCCTTGGAGAATGTCCAAAGCAGCAGAGGCCCTGAGGGCAATGTCATGATCGACCTCTATGAGGTATGTCACCAGGCATTTGTGGTCCTGAGCCACTGCAGTGCCTGGACTGGTCATTGAAGAGCCAATGTTGGCAGTTTTATGATTTCAAATAAATTATTTTAATGGCTAGTTCCTCGTGTGGCTTCAGTCCACGTGATTGGAGGGATTTGCAGAATTTTTCTTTCCTTTTACACCTCTGGGAGAGATTTTCGTCCAGGGCCTTGAAGCCCTGGAGCACTGGGAGAGTGCTCACGGAGGCAGTCGAACAATTAAGAAGTTTGAACAAGAGTGATTTGAGTGTTAAATCTGAAAATGTCATGAAGAGCCAGCGAGGTGTCATATCATACAAAGAGTGGGCAGGCAGTTTTCCTTTATCGCTCTCTGAAGAAATAATGGAGACTCTGCATTTCATCAGGAAATGCTTTCTTCCTTGAACTGAAGACCTTTTTAAACTAGATACCCACCTTTGACTAATTGTCATCTTCTCAGAGGGTCAGGCAAGATTAATAGGTATTTGTCTCCTAAATTATGAAGAGGAGAAAGAGACAAGAAGGAGTTTGTTATGTTTCCCTAAGTGAACTACACAGCCCCCTTTCTCAAAATGACCAAGATTCAAAATAAACTCACATATGGTGGATCAATTCGCTTTCTTGACAAACATCAGTGTTTTAAATGCCATTTAAAGTACAGTTAGGTAAAAAGAAAGCTGCTGCTCTGGGGAGGAGTTCAGTCATTTGTCAGTCTTATTTTGCAGTCTGAAGGATTTATAATGGGTTATAATGAGCCATTAAAAAACATATTCAGAATTTGGGAAGTGCAATCATGTGCTTATATTCTATCGGAAAAAAAATTCTAAAACCGATTCAAATATGTACCGTTATGATGCTATCGTTTGGTTGAGGGTAAGTGCACGGAGTCAAAAGGTTATTTGTATAACGAGAAGCAAAGGGAATCATTGCCAGTATGTCAAAGAAAGAAACCAATTTCACTTAAGAAATTTAAACCTATCATTGTAATTCCTTTTAATGCTGTCTTTATTCCTTCTCCTTGAAGAGTTCTTAGGGTTTTTCTTCTAGTATCTAAACTTCTCTGTATGTACAAAGGAATGTTAACAACGTGACCAATTCATAGCACAAGGATTTGTAATGGAAATGTAGCATTGGACTCGAGTTTTGTAAATGTATTTAGAAAAATGCACTGCAAACATTTTATACATTCACAAGTTTCTCTGGCTTCCTTTCTTGCTCATGTTCCAGATAAATACAGTATCACGTATCTCAATCTCAAACGGAACATGTTTTCTGGAAAACATTTTTATATGCTGGTGATTAAATTTCAGATTCATGTTGGATAAAATTGTGATTTAGAAAATACATTTTGAAATCAGACTACCTGGTTTTAAATCCTAGTTACACCACATGTTTGCATCCTTGAGACAAATCCAACAACTTCTAAGCCTCAGTGTCCTTCGTTATAATAAGGAGGTGAGCATGGTACCTATCTGATAGGACTTACTTAAGGAGTAAATGAGTTAAAATGCTAAGAATAGTACCTGAAATACAGCAGTGTTTTGCCAAAGTATAGACATCATAATGAATATACTGTTTCAATGGCACTGAGCCCTAAGACAAAGATTAGTCACATAGTCTTAAAATCTACCCAATGGTGTTCAGCTGTCCAGCACAGTCCCTCTGTTTAGGATGTGTGCTGTTGCCCAGATTGCAATTAGCACGACCATATGACTTTCTTTGACACCAACTAGTTGTCTGCTTATAAACAAGCGTAAATTGTCATATTTCTTTCCTCATTTGTAAATGTCTTACAAACATTTAAACTTTCGGTGGGTTTTATGGAAATGCCATGCATTTTCTTGCCTTGATCTAGCATCTAGAATGGAAATGTCTTGCTCAGAGAGCCTGGCTAGTACGAAGTCAAAGCTCTTTCCCAGATCAATCACTCAGTTTGCTTCCTTGGACTTGGCTCTATCCTGGGTTTCCAAAAAAACATTTTCTGATTTTCAGATTGCATTTCCCCCTTCCTGATTACATTTCTCCCTCTTTTCAAGTCAATATGGAGTAATACATTTTGTTTGCTGGCATTTTAATTGGTCCCTTGATGATGGAAAAGATGGCAGATCTGGACATGGATGACTTTGCAATATCCTGTTATTTGCAACAGTTTTCAAGACCAGTTTTCTGAATTCAGACATGACTTTCAGGTACAGAATAAAATGAGGAAACAGGGTGACCTCTGGACAGGGGAAACCATTTTTTTTTTTTTTATTAATCTTTGTGTTCCCCTTTGTGTTTCTCTTGCTCTTGACTCTGTGGAGGAACTACTGGCTCTTATTATCATCACTTTAAGCAGTGGTGTGACTGCATTATGTCAAGGTGTTCTGCATCTCGGGGCCGGGAAGAAAAGTCTGTGTTTTATTAGCCTGACAGTTCATAGGGACTTGAATTGAAATTGATGTGATCAGAATGGCAGTGCCGTGTCTGCTGATTACCTAGATAGAAAGAATATTGGCTGACACGGAACCTGGCACAAAAGTTCCTTAAATCTGATTGTTCTGGCTAGCAGGAAGCTGAAAGCCATTCAGCATAAATTTCCCAGTAGAATTGCAATGAATGATGAGTGTTTAGAGATAAATGAAAAGTAAGAAAATCCATAAATAAATTAATAAGGAACAGAGATGAGCAGCACCCAGGGTGGGGTTGACAGAGATAGAATTCGTGGAGGTCATGTCTGCCCCCACTTTGGGGTGACTGAGGAGGATTGTGTCCACTCTTTGCTGGTATGCTTCTGCATGCCAATTACCTGTGATTCCTATATCCCTTGCTCTTTTAGCTATTATAGCTCTTTCTTTAAGCTATTTTAGCAGAGGCAAACTGTAATCACATATCAGTGTACAGGACTCTGTATACTGAGGATATGTATTGTTAAGTCTTTGTGGGAAATGCAGAAAGAGCACAGTTCTTATTAAAGCCAATCTTTGCTCACTCTCATATTGAGAACTTGTGAAAAATGCACCTCTGTCTCTGCTAGAACTCTGTGTGTGTGAGCAATGAGATAGGAAGATGCTGGGGTTGGGGGTGTCTGTCTTACATGGTTTCATTATTGAAATAGCAGACATTTCCCTCAGTATGAGTTGGCCACTGGACATGAGAGACCCCATTCAAGAGAGCTAAGAAATGCAAGCAAGGAACATTGGCCATGGAGCAAAGACATTAGAAAGAAATGTTTGCTGATGAAAGACCGTAATAACAATAATTATTATTTGGGAGTCTTTATGTCCCAGGCACTGTGTAAAGAACCTTCCATAATTATCTCAGTCAATTCATACGTTAACTTTTTAACAGAGGGCCCTCTAATCACTCCTATTTGATACATAAGTAAATGGAGGCAGAGAAGAGGACATCTGTGTATGCAAGATTTCAGAACCCATGTCAGAATTAGGGTCTGAATGCAAAAGTATTTGCACTCTTAAACTGGCAGCCAGCTTCTCAGTCTGGAAAGAGAAGTTTTTGGGTTTACATTTGCTTGTATCCAAGTGATAGTCCTAAGAGAGGAGGAGACTGGAGGGCTGAGTATGTCGTTAAACTTGACTAGCAGTGGAAGAACCAGGCAGGAAGAAGAAGCTGATAGGGTGAAAAGTCCTCAGAAACACATGCTCTGAACCTATTCATCACCTTGAGAAACAACCTGAGTCCCCAGTTATGTTGAAAATTCAAACAGTGTTACCATGCAGCACCTGGTCTTGTCTGGTATTTGTCTTTTTAAGAGCAGCCTGGAAACAGTGTCATTCCTGAATAGTGGCCCCAAGTAGGACGAGTAACAGAAGACAGTTTGGCTGATGGTGGCCAGAGCAAGAGAGATGTGACCAGTGTGTCTGAGCCATGTGGTTCCTAGTGTGTTTATCTGCTGTGGATGATAAGAAGGGGTCTGACAGCTTTGAACAATCAGCGCCCTCCTGTGGGAAGGAAATATTAATTAATGATGATGAAGAGCACTTTGGCTTAATGGACAGTGGCAGTTCACTTGTTTGGGGAGGGTAGCCACCTGGCTGACAAACGCAGCAGGCACAGAACGCGTGCACATATGAGGGAAGCACAGGGGGCTTCATGAAAGATGACAGATGACCAGTGCCTGTCCAGCAGCACAGTGTCTTCTGCACGTTATAAGTAACCCCTCTTTAAAAAGGGAAGTCAGACCATTTCTATGATGTGCCTTACACTTTGATTTTTTGGTGGGGAAAGTCTGCCTCTTCCAATCCAGCATGGGCAGTGTGGTAGAAAGATGTTCTCCCATCTAGGGCATGTTCATTATAGAACATTGAATTCACCATCTCTTTGTTTAAGTCTACTCTCTGAAGGCATGTCTTCTATCAGCTATATTACTTTTCTCCACCCTATCCCATCTCTCAGCCCCATTCCAATCCACAAATAAGCACATATTGTGGCGTTAGATGGAGGTTTTCCAGCAACAGAAACATGCCCTTTTATCCTCAATGGAACCCCAGACCGTACATGCACACCTGAAAATAATGTTTACACCAGTGTGCAAATGTGCATACCCACCCACATTGCACTTTTATAGCGCCAATGCTGTTCCCTGAATGTCCAGAGTCCTACAATAAGAGTGCGGTGGTTCCAAGAAATAGGTGGTATCTCATCAGAAGCCCATTTGGGGAAGTATCTTGTGCATCAGACTCGCACTGAGACACGAGAAGATGGACTTAATGGACTCTCAGACTCAGACGAGAGTGACCATCTTCACCAATCTAGGCAAAGAAGCAAAAAATAAAAACAAAAAAGAGACCTCAAATGGGTTTTTTTTTCACCGATGAAAAAGTACCTTGGCCAGAAGAAAAAGTAAGTAGACCCTCTCCAACCCTACACTCAGTTCTCACACATTCTCTCTGCTTTGCCACCTTTTTACACCTTAAGATAAACCTGAAGGCCACACTGCGGGAGATGAATTACAAAGCTCCCCTCTCTGCTCGAGTGGCGTTTGATAATGTCAAGCATTCGGGGGCCAATAAAGTCACTGCTGCTGCGAATCAAATGGAACAGCTCCTCCGTACACAGAACCCTACTCTGACACCTGCGCCAAAAGAGGGGAGGGCAGGGAGGAAAATGGGCAAGGAAGCTACCGGAAGAGGTCACATTGTTATTCCTTCTGTACTGGCTGTGGTCGCCTGTAGAGCAGAATGGTGACGACAGTCGCTCCTCATGTGTGGGTGTGCGGAGGGAAGACCAGTATGACTGTGCAAAGTCTGATTTGTGAGATTTAATTTTTAAAGCGTTTCATCACATTTAAAGATGTAACAGCCTCTCGAACATATGCAAAACCAATATGGGGTTTCCCGTGCATTTCTCTTATGGACTGCTACATGAATAAGTAAATGGGATTTGTAATTGCCATGCCGTCGTTGGGAGAGAGAGTGCCCCTGGAGTTTACGGCATAAACTCTTGTTGGTGTTTTGACAATATGTAAGAAACTGCTCTGACCACTGTTGATTACTCAGAGATGAGGCTTGTTTTCCTAAGTATTTGAAAGAATTCCTCCCAGCAACTCATGTATACCACTTATTTGCTTAACACCCTTATCGTTCCAACTCTAAATTATCCCAGATGCCAAATCAGCAGGTACAAGCCAGTGATGTTTGACTGTGTCAAAAGCAAAAGTAAACCATTCATGTTCTTTTCATAGAAATGCAACTTCTTTGCATTGGCACATTCAGAGTGGTCTTTCTTGAAAGAACACTGGAAATCAGGCAGATAGAGGTAGCAACTCCAATTCTCTGTTATCTTAATTGAACTTTGGTTGAAAAGCACCTCCATTTTTTCATTCACAGAATTGGGATAATAGCTGATATGTAGATGTGTAGAGTGAACATTGGAGGGTTTATATGTAAAGCGTTTGGTACATGGCAAGGACTATCAAAAGCAACATTTCACTCTTCAAAATGTTCCTATGGCAGTATAAAGGGTGGATGTGAATTATGTCAAATGGTTTCAATATGCTTGCTAACTTTTTACTCAGTGCCCTGTGTGCACCAAAAAGCAAACTAAGTTTCCAATTCCTCATCCCTCATGGCTAATGATAACTCCATCTCATGCTTGTTGTGAGTATTAAATGAGAGAAACTGAAGAATGTAGAAATATACTCAACACTTTTCAGACCTTTCTCAGTGCCCTCCAGTTTTCCCGAGTTGTCAAAATTTCAGGAAGAGTAAATTAATGAGCTCGAAAGCACATGAAACATACAATGCACAATTAATTATTTCTTGTTGTGTAATGTTGGCAACTTAATAATTGTTGCCTCTTTCCTAATACACAGAAGAGAGAAGTCAATTATCTTTTCAGAATCAAATAATTAATAAGGACCTTTCTTGTTGGAAACAATGGTGTTACAAGAATGATGAAGGGGTTATTTGATCTTTTAGAGAATCTACTACTTCTGTATGTTAAAAATATGTTATCTTGTTCAATATATTTTGGTGACTTAATAGGGCAATCCATTACCAAAAACAAACAATAGTAACTGGATCATGAGCTTTAACTAACATCTTCCAGTGGCCCAAGGCTTTAGCTAACTTGACCGTTTAAATAATTCTTAAGACCAGGGTCTAAGAGCCCAGAGAATTCTGGGTTAAAATCCCAGGTCAACCCCTTGCTATGTGACCTTAGGGGTGTGAGCCTGGACAAGTCACTTTACCAGGATGAGCCTCAGTTTCCTGATTTGTGAAATGGAATAAGTGATACTTACCTAAGAGAATAGTTAGAAAGATTAAATGAAATAAAGTGTTTATGACCGTGGCTGTTACTGTTACACCTAACATAAAAATAAAAGTGGCCTCTTTTTATTAACCATTTACTAAGCATGAAAAGTGGAAGTCACCACCACCCTCCCTGAGGGGAATCTAGCAGCCTCCGTTCCACCTGTATTACAGCCCCGCCTTCCTGAGAGGCACCAGGCTAATCCACCTCACAACCCAGAGAGTCATCGCACTAAAGCACCAACCCCACTCCTCGTCCTCACCCACTTTCCTCCAAGACAAGTGCTCACAGCTGAATGTGATAGCCCGTGTGTTTTGGTTTTTACGTTAACAAATATATCCCTTCTCAAATGGATGTATTTTTCAGCCATGTCAATTTTTCCTAGGTAGCAGGGATCAAGGGAATGTTCTTGGCGAACAAGAAGACTGACAACCAAGTGAAGACTTTCATCACTTACAACAAAGGGAGAGACTGGCGCTTGCTGCAGGCTCCGGACACAGGTCTGCGGGGAGACCCTGTGCACTGCTTGCTGGTGAGTCTTCACATTGGAGTGGAGCCCCCTCCACGGGGGCTGAGAATGCATGGCAGACAAGTTGCAGAGCTTTTGGCTCAGTTGGTGAACAGGAGGAGACAGGGCAATGTGTGAAGAGAGTCAGTGCAGCCTTCTCTGAGAGGCTCAACAGGTGAGAATGTTGCTTGTTCACTTTTGAGGATGTTCAGTTGTGTTCCAAGTTCTGAGGGAGACCTCGAGCTGCTTGGGTGCAAGGGGAAGTACGATAGTTTGTCTCTGGGGTGGAAGTATCGGCTCTCATTTCCCCCTGAATAACCTGTTACAGGACTAATGAGACATAAGTGCATCTGTAGAATTGATGAATAGAATGCAGAACTTTGTGGCTGTGTTTTTCCACTGGTTGTTTTAAAGTTGATGCCTCAATAAAGGCTCAGACCCTCTGCTTTTTAGACCTTTATTGATACCGTTTCCAGTACATTCCTTTTGAGTACGACTTACTCTGTAAAGCTGGTGATGACAAGCTATAGCCTGTGAAACAAATAGAGCCTAACTTGTTTTTATCAACAAGGCTCTGCTGAGAACACAGTCATGCTTGTCACGTGTATGCTGTCTCCACTGCTTTTGCTCAGTGGCAGAATCAGGCAGTTATGAGGGCGACTGGGTGACGCACAAAACCTAAGAGGTTCATGATCTGACCCTTCAGAAGCAGTTTTCTGAGCCCTGCTTTGAAGGATGCTCTCTTCGTTGTCTGCCATTTGGGCAATAAATCAGTCAGCTGGAATTCATGTATATATTTGATTATAAGATGACATCCAAGAGAGGGATCAACAAGGAGTCTTGCCCTCAAGGAGTTTGCTGTCTACATTAATAAATGGAAGAATTTAGGGTCACCTCTTTCTCCTCATAGTTTCGGTACCTGCCCCAGACCTAATGCATGACTAGAGACCGAGTGAAGGCAGAAGAAGGTGAGGACAAGGTTAATTTGAAAAAAAAGTATAATTAAATGTTACTTTCTGTAAAACATTTTGGAAGATGTATTAAAATACGTAAAAGGGAGTGAGCAGGATGTAAACTTAGTGGGGTAGACCGCTGAGCTTTAGTTAGAAGGAAGGTAGTTAATATATACATGTAGGTAGATAAATAGATATATAGATAGATGATAGATTGATAGATGATAGATAAATAATAGACAGATAGATGATAGATGATAGATCGATAAATAGAGATAGATGCATTTAATCAGTATTCGTACTCTTCATACATTTCTGATTGTAAGGTGATAATGTTATTCACACTCGGCTCACTGTCTCTGTTCCATGAATCTGAACACTCATAACTCATTGTGCTGGCTTCTCTCATCCAGCTGTAGACAGGTCCCCCTTCTCCAGAAGATGCCAGCAGCAATCGCTTGACCTTCTTAGTAGCAGAGGATATCACAGTTGTCACTGCATCAGGAGAACAGTCTGACATTCAGCCTCCTACTCAGCTCACAGCCTTGTTACTGGCAACTTACCAGGGCTTTGGGGTGGCGGGTAGAAGGCCGTCGTTACTGTAAGTGCACAGGGCTAGTGATGGCATGAGTAAATGTGGTAGTTATTTACTGAATACCTACTCTATGCAAAGCATAGCTCAGTGGCATTTTAAAAATAGAGCTACCTTCCTAGTTAAGCCAGTCCAAGTTGGAGCATTATGCTATTTATATAAGTAAATGCATATGCAAAAAAAAAACAAAAAAACAAACAAAACAACCCACAGGATTCCCTGGTACTTGAATGTAGTCCTCCATCCCACCATGTGTTTTGGAGATGACATACCCACGAGAGAGAATTAACCATATCACCCAAAAGGCCTCCCTAGTCACTCTGGGATCATAAATGGACCATTAGAAATGCCTCTTATGCAAAGTACTTAGGAAGGCATTTTCTGTTCTGCCTCCAGCCCGGTGTTGGGAAGTCTTATTGCTAAGCCTCTAAAATATAAATGCAGTATCAGCTCGCTTCCCCACCCGAATCCAAGCACCATCATTTCTCACTTCGCCCACAGTGACAGTCTACGAACTAGTCCTCCTGTCTCTACTAGTCCTCTATTCTCCACCCAGCGGCCAATGCAATCTTTGTTTTGCTTAGTTTTCATCAATCCAAAATTATTGAGGTCAAGTGCAAATGCACCAAAAGTATCCACTTTAAGAATATAATTTGATGAATTGTGACAAATGTCTCTACCCATATAACTGCCAAAACAGTCAAGACAACATGTTCATAGCCCATAAATCTTACCTGGCTGCCTTTTGCAATCTGTGTCTGCACCCCTGGCCCTAAGCAACTGCTAATATGCTTTCCTATGCTTTAGATTGGGAGTCTCCTTGTAATCAACTTGAGCTCTAAAAATATCAGAGCATGCCTCTCCTTTACTTCAACTTTTGAATGGCTTTCTAAATCTGTTCATGAAAGTCAGATACCTTCCCATGGTCTACAAGGTCCCATGTGATTGGTCCCCTGTCTGCTGCTCCTGTCTGATCTCAGCCTCTCTCCCTGCCCCTCCTTAAAACGTCACCACAGTTGGGGGGTGAGAGTACTTCTTTTATACAATGAACTCAACATTGCTTATTTATTTCTTAGGTGCTTTGGAGTTGCCATTATATTTTTTAAAATGTTCTTCCTCATCTGACCTTTTCTTGGCATTTACATCCTCGTGTAACTAGCTCACCTCTGAGAGCTTTCTTGAGCTTTTTATTTTTATTTCATTGAAGGAATTTTGCCTCATAACATTCTGTACTTTTTACTTAAGTTTATGTTGTGCTTTATTATAAACCAACATGGGTATATAAGACATCTTGCTCACCAGCAGCCCAATTTTATCTTTCTCTATGTAATTGACCCCTTTTACCTGATTTGTCTAACATTCCCCTTCTGCAACCAGTAATTTGACTCTGTAGATCAAAAGTATAGGTATGTTTGCTTTGGCTCATTTTTTTTTTCTCTGTGTACCAGACAGGAATGAAGTCATACAGTCTTTGTCTTTCTCCTACTGACATATCTCATTCAGTGTAATTCCCTCTACGTCCACCCATGTTGCTGCAAATGGCGGGATTTCTTCTTCTTCAGTAGCTGACTAGCTGACTGGTATCCCACTCTGTGTACATACATATACATACATCTTTTTATCCACCCACCCGTTGTTGGACATGTAGATTGTTTATAGCTCTTGGCTGTTGACAATAATTCAGTAATAAGCATGAAGATGCAAAATCTCTTAAAATTAGCATTTTGTGGTTTTTGAATGAACCCCCCAAAGTGGGGTTACAGCATCAAAGAGTATTTCCATTCTTAGGTTTTTGAGGAATCCCAATACTCCTTTCCATGATGGCCCCATCAATTCACAGTCCTGCCCACAGTGTGTCAGGGCTCCCTTTTCTCTGCATCTTCGCAAACGCTTACTATTGTCAGTCTTTGGGACAGTCACCATTCTCACAGACGGGAGGTGTTCTCTTGAGTTTTTTGAATGTTTTGCTTCCCAAAGTGATTCAGAATCCTTCTCACTCTGAAATCAGCACATGGATCTGGTGACTTTCTGTCCATCTTCTTCTAAGATGTGAGCTTGGATGAGTCTAGGAACTCTGACTCTTTAGATACACAATAGAACCAGCTCCAAGAACCATACCTGCCACAGGGCAGGTGCTCAACACACAGATTATCATTACAGGTGTTTGAAGTCAATGCTCTTTTGAGAGGTGTTTGAGTTTCTCCATTTGGATTTTCCTTGCCCCTGATGGTTAAGTGAAAGAGATTTGTCAGAATATGCACCTTCTGAAGCTCATGGACTCAAGATGAGCCCAAAGTTAACGACATCAGGGGCTCATTAAGATTGAGGAAAGATAAATGCATGGGATATAGATGTATGGTACCCTCGACTCTGTTGGCCTGCCTTCCTCATTAACCCTGTTGTTTAATGTAGTTTCAACCTGAGCCTTAGAAAACAGGCATGGGGAAGTGGAGGGAACAAGGATAAAGGGAGTGAGGAGGAGAGACCCAAATCACTTTATAAAAATCTGCAAAAGGCAGAAAATAGAGAAGAAAATATTTGAGTTACAGGAAACTCAGACTGTTAAAAAAAAAAAAAAAAAAAACAACCTTCTTTACGCTTGGAAACTGGTGACAGAGAAGAGATAAAAAGTGATTTTAGATTGTGAGTACTTGGAAAGTGACAGTGTCACTGAAAGCATGGCCTAGTGATTAGAAAAGAGATTTTCCAGCAGGGCTGTTTCAAATGTGGAACAGGCTCAGAATTACAGCCCCAAATGGAATGTTCCTGGTAAAATGTATTCTATAGAAATAAGACATCCAGGGTAATTTGGGGCTGTATTTTTAGGACTTGTAGGCTGATTGCCTGGAGAGCTCAGCTGGGATTTCTTTCCTCTGAAGGCTGCATTGTGCAATTAGATGGGGTTTTACAGGTCATGGTTCACCTGTCTCGGAAGCCTCAGGATTGAGCTCCCAAGAGGTAAGATGTGAGCTGAGTTGGTGACAGATCCTTGGGCCCCTAGGGAAAGTGTCTTGTTTCATGGAGAGACGCAGTGACTTATTCATGGATTCCAGTGACAGTTTTCTACTGGAACTAAGCAGGCCGCTACCACAGGAGACTCGTGACGCTCTCCCACCTCCTTTGCATGGGCCTCTGCCTCTGCATGTTGAGTTGGATTGCATCCCCGGGGAGTAATGTGACGGGGAGTGGATTTGGCGTCTACTCTTTGAGAATTTTTTTTTCCGCCTTATTATTTTTGAAAACTAATTTGACTTTTCCAGTACAATGCTCAGATTAGCTGTAGGAATAATGGTAGCATAAAGTTGAGATCTAAAGACCATGAATACAGAGTTTGGGGTAGGGGTAAGAAGAGGTCAAACGAGAGACTGGTTGACTCGCAAATAACTGAACATTTCAGTGAGCGGATTTATTTCATGGATCGGGAACATCTTTTATCATTTGCTAATTGTCATTGGCCATTACAGTGCTAGGAAGATGACTCTTTGATGGCTCAATTAAATCCAAAAGACGCTTGTTGGACTTGTGGACTGATTAAAGGCTTTTGTTGATTAAAATAAAAATGAAGGAATAAGGAAAAGATAAGGAGGACCTGGGTCATCATGATGGGCTTCAGGAGCTTGTGAATCCCTGGAATTACATATGAAACCCACTGTGCACTTGCCTTTCTGTACATTTTCTTACAAAAGAGTTCTTAATTCGTATCAGATTCTCTGAGCCTGAAAAGGTGAAAGACTGAGACTCAAATTGCTCCTAGAATTGACCGATTATGTTCCATGCCCTGTGACCATGTGTGAGTAAGGACACGAAGGGCGGCTTCTAAATGTGTGTGCTGACTCCTTCATGTGCTGCAGATGCTGCTAGTTCGTGGAAGTATCATGGACATTTCCTAGTGAGAAAAGGAAATAAAATAGTGGAGCGCTTTGGGGCCAAACTGTGCTTTGACTCTGCTGAATTGGAGATCATTCTGGAAAAGCGCTTGGACACTCAGTACATGTTGCGAAGGGGAGAAACGAAAGGGAAAGGCAGGCAAGTGGAGAAAGGTGGACAGACTGACCCTTGTCTGGGCAAAATGTGCGTAAGGATCTAGAAGCCTCATCTTCTGCCCTTCAGGAGTTCTTAGTGGCTAAATCGTCGTTATGATAAACCTCTCTATTAATTTTTGGTGAGTTCACTTTAACAAAGGTCCAAAACTGGGCCGATACAAAAGTCGTTGACAGTAAAGATTAACGAGTGAATATTGTTTTTCTCTGTACATTTGTATAGACTATATCACTTGCTTTTTTAAAAAAAAAAAAAGAAAGAAAAGGAAAAAAAGCCACAGACTATGCTTCTTGTACCAGCTGGGGGCAATCCAGCACTACAAATGTGAGAGGAGAGAAAGGAGTGCACCAAAGAGATCATTTTGAAGGTTGCTGCTGCTGCCTGAACTGGTGTCTTTTCTTCTCAAATTAATTTCTCTCCTGCTCCTGGAAAGCCATGGCAACAGAGCAGTGCTGAAATGGCCAATTGAAAATGTGCTGTTTTCCCTGTAATGGCAGGTGCCCAATATCAATAATCCTTGGGTCGGGAGACAACTGCGCTTCACAATCTCCCAGACTGCTGCGTGATGAAGTATGTGGTCAGTGACAGGCTCCATTGCACAGTGGGTGTCCCTTTGGCTAGAGCTGTCCCTCCTCTGTTGAGTGGTTAAAAAGGGGCGGGGGGGGGGGGGTCTTCCATGAAGCTGTATGTCTGACTATATCCCTAGAGAGTGATGCACTTCTTGAAATGCCCTGGAAAATACTCCTGTTACCCTGATTAGGTGATTTATAAATAAACTCATGTGCTTCTGGCAGTATTCTGAATAAAACAGTGACATCATGCCTTTCATGTCCTAGCATCAAAGCTTCACTTGGTATTTCAAGTGTTTAGTGATGGCCTTTCTTAGATTCTGTGCTAAGTTCCATGGACGACGTAACATATTGCTGGCTGTGTTTTCTCTATTTGTGCTGCTAGGGAGATATAACCATATGCATCTCAAATAGATAACATGGGATGGTGGATGGTGAAACCAACTATTGTTGATCATAAAAAGGGATCTCCTAGTACACTGCAATTACCAGGAAAAGTGTCTTGGACAAAAGGTTTGGTACCTCTGCTTTTTCCTGAGCGTCTGTCTGAACATCATTCGATGCAGTTCTGGGACCTCGGCAGCACCTCACAGTTCTTGTCTTCTTGGACAAAAGGAAGCCAAGTATTGGAGTCTAATTGTTTCTCCTTCTAGGGGTTGTCTTTCCTACTCTTTGGGAATATTAAAAAGTGAAAATTCTTTTTTGGGAAGCTTTTCATGAAATTTTCATGTAGAATCAATAATTTATTACTATCATTATTCCTTGAGTTTTACTCTCTGCGTTGGCAGGCGGGAAAGGGCCCTGTTGTGATCCACTGCCTTTATTTTTCCCAGCATTTTGCCTGCTTTTATTCCTGAGTTTCATTTTGGGTTTGTCATGTGCTCTATCCCATATAAATTTAATCATTGTATCTCTGTAGCTCTCTGACTATCTGCTGGCTGAGACTTACAGAGCAGAATAAAAGTAATAACAGAGATACATTGGTGATTTGAAAAACTCAAGTCAATAAGATTAGAAAATAATCTTCCTGAGAGAGGAAGAGAAATGTGGGTTCAAACACAAACTTGCAGTTTTTGACAACTCAGTACAGGAAGTATTTTAAATGAAATTCCTCTGAGATTTATTATCCTGTTCTTGAAAACTGTTGATATATTAGTCAGAGAATTTGATCAAGAGTTTTACACACAGATACACAAGTCCCTTAAATTGTCATCAAAGTTGTCTTTACTGGTGCATTTTGTCTCTAAGTATAACTTTTCTATTGAATAATACCGGTTCTGATAGCACCCTGATACAGATACTATGTTGATTATTTGGTGGGTGTTAGGATGGTTTGACCTGTCATACAGCTTCTTCTCTACAACTTAGAATCAAGGTTTCAGCTGGAGCGTGGTTAAGAGATACCATCTTGCTTCTTCGGTTTCTCACCCCACCCGACGTGATCTTCCTTCCTGACTCTATGTGTCATTTCTCCTCTGCAGACTCACCTATTTACTAACTGTGTTATAGCTAACTCTTCTGCTGCTTTTCTGTATTGTTAATATTATTCAGACCTGAAATGGTCTTTATCTGCCTTTATCTGATATGCGGTCCATATCTTAACCACCTTTGCCACAGGCGCCATATTCTCCTGGAAGTCTTTGATTATCTGAGGTTGGACATCTCCCTCTAGAATTTAGTATTTTGTCTTGACTGGTATCATGACTGTTGAAATAGTCTCTTTAGGGACATAGATAGAAATATCCTAAATTTTGCACTCTGTGAGGGTAGAGAATGAATTTTGCCACTAACTCTTTTAAAACTGTGCCTAGTGTTTTACAGATAAAGGACTTCGATGTTTGTTGAATTACCAGATGACAATTAAGGCAGTAGATTAGAGAGCGCACTCTCTCCCCACCAATCGAGCCGTCTTAGACTCAGCAGACACCAGATATTTGTGGAATGACGGATGGGTGCATGGAGGAACAGATGGGTTGGGTGGAAGAATGGATGGATGTTCTGAATCTGGGCTTCAAAAGAACATCTAGATTATATGTTTTACTGACACTCATTTATCCTCTTCTCAGCCCTATTGTTCACTACACCTTCACCTTAAGGTTTCTGAGAATCCCTACACATCGGGGATCATTGCCAGCCGAGACACAGCTCCCAGCATTATAGTGGCTTCGGGTAAGAGGCGTGCCTGGACTTCTTGCTGTTGTAAATTATGTTTATTTTAAGAAACTAGATGTCTGTGCTTGGAATTTAATGAGCAAGCTAAAAATATTTTTGAAAGGCACCTAAACCATTGAACCTGAAGCAAGTCTGCTGAAAAAAACCCTGCTTAGACATGATGTTTGAAGCTAAACCCATCTCAGGCACTGCAGACTGCCAGCATATCCCAGTGTTAGCTTTTGCAAGAAGTTCCCTTCACTAATGACGATGTGCCCTTTCCAGGTAACATCGGCTCTGAATTGTCAGACAGTGACATCAGCATGTTTGTCTCTTCAGATGCGGGAAACACTTGGAGGCAGGTGAGAAACTGTCCCGGGTCAAAACTCTAAAATGTAAATGATGTAAGACTTGTCCAACTTAGTTCAATTCTGGAAGCTAATTGAGGTACGTCTGCATCCTAAAGCTTGCCAGTGTACTTCCTTTCTGTGTTATGAAAGTCTTAAGTCTAGCAAATATGTATGCAATTTGATTTTTGACATTTAGTAAAAATGACCCTTACTCAGAGCTTATACAGAAGAAAGTTTATAAGTAATTATAAATCCAAATTAGATATGACTCAGTTTTTCCCATAAAAGGAAACCAAAATCCCACAGAGTTTATCTTATAGAGAACATAGAGCCTGGAGGGTAGAATATACACCTAATGTTGAGTTGCCTTCATAAATTTCCCTTGCCTTCTAGTCAGAATAGAGAGGAGTGAAATGACAAAAAAATAGTCATTACCCAGGTGGTGTTCTGAGATGTTTAAATCTCATGTGCAAAAGGCAGAGTAATAACCATCAGGTGCATATATTAGAGAAAGCCAGAAATGGAATACTGTAAACCACTGTGTTCAGCTTCAATGATTCCTCTCTTCCTTTCGAATGAAAATTAGGAACCCATAGCTTACAAAACAGGCATTTAATGTGTTTAGCAATCATAACAAGATATGTGCTTAATGCATGGTTGTTACACTTGAATAAATATGTTTGAATAACCCACTGATGTTTAATTATCATACAATAGCTAGCACTGTAAACTTAAATCTAATGCACAGGTAATCACACAGCTATGAGAAGAGTCTGCCTTAACCTTTAGACAGAGAAGTCCATGTTATATATAGTTCAGTTGTCTTTTTTTGACTCCCATCCCCATGTAGCTACTCAGTGAGATTCACTTGATTTAAGGAGCCCAGGGAAGAAAAGGAATTTTCTTAAGAAACTCCAGGGCAGTTATCAGTAGGTATGTAGGATCACGAACTGTTAAGCTTCCTCTGGAGAATAAAGAACCAAGATCCCATCGTTTTTTTCCTTCCAACACCCTGAAACAAAGAAGTGTCTATTCCTGTCATCTGAGGATACATCTGGGGTATAAAAAGTAAATAAAGAGGGAAAATATTTTGTCAGCGGTATCACTCAAGGCTGTACTAACAGCGGGACTGTGAAAAGCAGTATGCATTTTAGAGAGAGAGCAGTTAGAAAATGTCCTCAGTTGTCTCCCTTTGACAACAAATTGGCTTTTCTACGTTTGGAGAAAGACCCAATGGCACATGTACCCAAATATAATGATCCACCGTGGTCAGAATGACTATGACTTGGTGTAGACCCTCTGACTGGAACACAAGAGCACGTTTCCTCTAGCACTTGGGAGTTTTGAAATAATTACATCTGAAAAAAATACTTCTTCAATACTGTAAGTCTCCACTCCATCAATTATTACATGCGTGGTCTTAGGTAAGTCACCACATCTCTCTAAACCTTAGTTTTCTCATCTGTAAAACTGAGAACGTTGCACTGAAGTGTCATTAAGCTTCTTCCATATACGAAGGTTACCCAATGCGGTTGTTACCCCCATACGCTGATATCATTATAAATGAGAACCAAGAGAACTGACCACAAAGATAATGGAATGGAATGTGACTATTCCTTCAACATTTTATGTTACATCAGTGGCACCTGTGGCCCGCACCTTAGGAAACTTTATTTGTAGCTCTGTCTTCCCAAAGACTCGGGGAAGCCCAGTTGTCTCGGGGGAGAATTTTTCTCACATGAAGACTACTTCTCTGAACTCTGTGTGTGTGTGTAGATGGGGACACGTGTCCACGTGTGTATGTTTCCTCTTTCAGATCTTTGAAGAAGAGCACAGTGTTTTGTATCTGGATCAAGGCGGAGTGCTGGTGGCTATGAAGCACACATCTCTCCCAATCCGTCACCTCTGGTAAAGGCGCTCTTGCCCATGACTCATGCCCAGCTGCCTCCGTGCTGCTAAGATCAGTCTTAGAATGAGACTCTCAGATGGTGGCTCATGTTTATAGTGGACATTCTTTACCTAGAACGTACTGTTTACCTTTGCTCAATGAAACTAAGACTGTTGCTGTGCCCTGGTGACTCCGGCGTTAATTCTCTGGCTGTGGCATAATCCATGTAAAGCCCAAGGACCCTAACTTATGACCTGGGACCCCAGAGGAACAACCCAAATGAATGAATGATGCTTTCTCCCTCTCCCTGCCTGCTTGTCTACTTGCCTGCACTCTTGCCTGCTACTTTCTTTAAAAATAAATATAAAAAAGAAAACAGTTAAGCAAAAATAAGATTGTGGTCAGCATTTTCACAAAAGGAAGAGGAAAGAAGAGAGAGGGAAGAAGCGGAAGGAAAAAGGGGTATAATGGAGAGAGAGAGAGAGAGAGGAGGAAGGAGGGTGGGGAGGGAAGGAAGGAGGGAGGATGGGGTTTGGGGGTGAGAGAGAGAGAAAGAGAGAGAGAGAGAGCGATTGATTCTTACCTGAGAGATGAATCGTATTAAAGTTCTCAAATGTAGCAGCGCCCACCCCCAGTACCTATTCTGTCAACACAATCATGCATAGGGATAAGATAGTGTGGCAGCGATCATCTCTGAGTAGCTTAATCTTGCCGCTACCTTTCGCAAACAGCATCTCCTAGAGCTTACTAGTTGCCTTTATCCTGTGCATTGTACACCAAGATGAATAGTTCCTAACACTTCTGGTCTTGTCTCATTCACGCTCCTCCTCCCTCCTTAGGTTTCCTTTAGGGGGTGACACTCTACTGTAGACCTTCCTCAGATGGACATTCAAGGTCTAACTCCCAGAAGGGTGTCCAATGGACTCCCTCATGTATGTTTTTGAAATTAGCTCCATTCCACTTGCAAACTCACTCAAAGTGAAAAACCTGGTATTTGTGACTTTGGTGACCTCAGGAAAGCCGCGTGAAGAAGAGAAGCAGAGGTGTGGCTTGGGGGAAGGCAGCAGTAGAGAAGTCAGAGCAAAGAGAAGCAGAGCTTCCAGCTGAGTTAGACTTCTCTCTCCTGACTCTGCAGCCCGTCCTTCTGTGCCCATTCATTCAGTGAGTCAGACAGGATTTATGACAACACGAGAGGGCTTGATCACTGAGAGGTGACTGGTTGGAATCCATCTGAGGAGGACTCCTAAGGCCCTTGCTCATCAGAATGGACCATGCTTGTTGTAGATTGTAGTGAGGTTTTGAAGAGGATCACATTGACATCTAAGATTTAATAAAATATCCACATTAATAAAAACCTATCAAAGGCTAATTCTTATTCCCATTTCATGCAGCTCTCCCCTTACTGATGTTATAACACATCTGGGTCCCAAATCACTTGACTAACTATATTTCCACCTTCTGATGTAATTAAGAACATTTATTCCTATGAAAGGCTCGCTTTGACAATGCCCCAGGTACTTTTAAAACATATTCTCTCCTTGTTGATAGTATCTTTCCTTTGAAAGGATTTTTTTTTTCTTTCCGAGAGCCATGACTGTTATGTTTTCTGTCACTAGGTTGAGTTTTGATGAAGGGAGATCTTGGAGCAAATACAGCTTCACATCTATCCCACTTTTTGTGGATGGGGTGCTGGGTGAGCCTGGGGAAGAGACTCTAATCATGACGTAAGTGGAAAACTATGATGTCTTCTAGTCGTGTTAAAAGTCCAGAAAGATGTTTGGCAGCTAAGCCTATTCAATGTCTACTGTTTGGTTTGCCGTTACTAGCAAAGGCCATGCATAATTCCTCAGCAAAGAGGAAAGAAATGTATAGGCAGCTTCTTTCTTGACTTCGTATTGGTTATTAGGAGACCCCTACTGATGGGTGGTAGCAAAAGGCCACAGTTTATTTCTTCCTATTTAAAATGGACTTACAGAAATTACATGCCATTATTTCAATAGAAAATGAAACTATAAATTTAAAACTTGAACAATAAGCTTGATATCAAGAAAATCACAGGCATATAAGACTGATTTCACTTTAAGGCAGAACACAGAACTTGATCAAAACCCCACAAAGGATTTTATTTTTTCCCTGGCTCTTTACCTAACCCAATTGTGCAGGCATTTTACAAAAACCAGGAGAACAATCTGTTCTGGTGAAACTGCATTTGCACTCATTCTTCTCTGGAAAGTGATGATCATTAATTTGTGAAAGACTTGATTAATGACTGGCCTGCCTGTGGGTTTCAAATCATGAGCTTTGAATTTAAAATATGAAACTGCATTTTTATTTTTTTTTGCCCTTCCCCTGGAAAAATGAACTTAGAAAATAGAGAGAGAAGGTTTTAAAGTAGTCAATCCTGCAATCAAGGAAAATTTAAAAATCAAAGTGAACAGTTGGTACATTTTCTACTCTTTCTTCCCGCTTCCTTTTTTTAATGATAGATCAGCAGAAACTTAAGATGCCTAATAAAAACACTTTGCTTTAGATAATATTGCTAGATAAGCAATTTGTTCCATAATTTTTCCTTATTTAATTATTTTTTTATATTTGCAAAGCAGCGGTGAAAAATAGCTGCCTGGAAAGGCACAATGACACTGTGTGGTTTTTAACGACACCTGTGATTGGTAAATCGAACACCTCATTGAATACCTGAGTCTCTGCATAAGGACAGTAGAATTCACACTGCAGGAAACAGTTATAGCCCCTTGGTTCTGCTGCTCACTTTGCCCGGGGACTGGTGGGAAGGTGAGATTACACATAAATCATGGGAACCATGGACTTTAGCTAAAGAAAACCTAGCAGCATAATCTCGGACCACATAGAATGCAGTATTTGTGATTATCTTCTCCAGGATTTTTTTTGGAGGGTGTAATTATTTGTATGGTACAGTATGTAGAAGTGAGTGTGTA
Source organism: Solenodon paradoxus (assembly GCA_004363575.1). Lineage (NCBI taxonomy): Eukaryota > Metazoa > Chordata > Mammalia > Eulipotyphla > Solenodontidae > Solenodon > Solenodon paradoxus. The sequence continues at coordinate 108,236 of RJWH01003496.1, forward strand.
AGTCAAGACCCCAGCTTTCAGCTCTGGAGTTTTTGTGACGTGTCTTTGACGTTGACAGGGGATCTCCGGGAGCCTCAGGATACTCCTTTGTGAAGCGGAGTCAATAATAATAGTACCTTCCTTGTGTATGTATTTTGAGAAGTCTGTGATCTGAATGCATTGTGCTTAGCATTAGCCTAAGCTCATAGTAAACACTTAGCAAATGCTTCCTGCTCTTATAACCATTGGACTCACTATGATCACGGTTCTTTGTATCCTCGTGAACTCTGTAGAGTCTTCGGACACTTCAGCCACCGCTCGGAATGGCAGCTGGTTAAGGTGGACTACAAGTCCATCTTTGACAGACGGTGTGCCGAGGAGGACTACAGACCCTGGCAGCTGCACAGCCAGGTAAGTGGAAGAGAGCAGGAGGCCTGAGCTGTGTTGGGGCAAAGCTAGTTATTGAAGTAGGAGAGTTGGGGTTCTTTATGCTAAAATGCCCATCTAGTACTTACTTACATGTTTCGTGTTGCTCCAGCAGTGAACAAACTCAACGTTTATAGTTTGTTGTGAAGTAATTTCTGTTTTTATGGTACTACAATATAATGAGATAAAATTCAAATGTGCTTGGCTTCCGCCGGCAACTCAAAATGAAATACCAAACTCAGCACAGAGAGCCCACCGTAATTTATCTGAGTATGTCATATGGTTGCAGGATGAGGCAGGGGTGAAGAAGAGATCTTCAGTTTTATGTAGCAGTGCAAGCAGAGACATAAAACAATAAAATTATGCTGCATGAGTGGAGCCAGAAAAATCCTTCCTCTACACACTCTGATTCCCTGGGTGTAGGTAGTGTTTCTTGCTTCGTTCGAAGCATTTGTGGTACAAGAATGCAGAATGATTAATAGGAAAATTTCCTCATTCTGTCCCTTCAGCTATTCATCTCCTATCAAAACGCTTGGTTGAAAGCAACTCTTTTGATATCCTAGTGCAGAAGTCTTACTGCAGGTCCTCTCTCAAAGGACATGGCAAACGTTATAATTACAAAACCCTCACCATATTTAGGAGGTGACATATCAGATACCCCGGATCTAGATAAGTAATATTTTACACATAACAGAGTCAGTTAAAGTGGGTTTTCTCAAGAAAGACAGTGTATGATGCCTTAGAAAAGACTCCGGACTAGTCCTGCCAATATACAAAGAAAGCTGTGTTTGACTGGGGTGGGGGGTGCTGTGTGAGTAAGAAACGCCCGCTGTATTCAGAGACTAAGCTATAAAATGATTGCTCTTGTACTTTGCTTATCGTCTCTCCTTTGAAATGTACCAGCATTGTAATATTCAAAACTCTTATTTGTCTGGTGGCGAAATACTTCAAATTTAGTTCTCTTGCTTGTCTGGTAGACTGCAATAATCGGTGCTGTACACTTGTGTGGGCAGAGACATAATAAATCAGGGCAAGCTGGGCCTTTATATTTCTTAGCAATACTTTTCTTTTGTGTGCTCATAAATGACCAGCCATATAAAACTTTCATTACAGGAAAATTGGATTAATTACTACAGATCTGTTGGCAATACGCTGACTATAGACCGGGTCTTCATTATGTGTGTGTCCCTCATAGCACTGCTCCAAGACCTTGCCAAGTAAAGGCTTAGATGTGTGGTGACCCTCCGTGCTTTGGGGATTGTCTTTGTCGTCACATCCTGTGGGATAGGGCTTCTGATGTCCAATGAGAAAATGCTGTTAGCACAAAGCAGGCACTCAAGTCCAGATTTCCCTAAGATGCGAGAACACCTTTGTGAATTGCCTTGATTGGGAGCTGGGAAGGGCCCAGTCGCACAAGTACTCTGTCTCCTTGCAGGGAGAAGCATGCATCATGGGAGCAAAGCGGATATATAAGAAACGGAAGTCAGAGCGGAAGTGTATGCAAGGGAAATATGCAGGAGCCATGGAATCTGAGCCCTGTGTCTGCACCGAGGCCGACTTTGACTGGTGAGCTTGTTTTGTTTCCCATGGAATTGTTCAGTCTATCAAATCCAGTCTGGGTGGAAGCTTCGATTTGGAATGACAGTACCACTCATGGAGTTAAGTGAAAAGCTTGGTGTTCTTGTGTGAAGTTACCTCCTAGGGACATCGTATTATCCTAGCTATATGTGTGTGTATATAGAAAAGCCAAGAGTTTCTTTACACACTCTTCTTTACACACATAAAGAAGAGCCAAAAGATGGCGGATGAATATGTTTGATAGACGTCAAGGTAAAATGAAAGAGCAGATCCATGTTGGGTTGCTTCAGACGCCCCTCTGAAAAGAGTGCATGGAGTTTTCCGAGATGGTATTTCTGCTAAAATTAAAAAAAAAAAAAAGCTTTCTAGAATCTAGTAATTCTAGATTCTTGTGGAACAGTGAACAGTAATCGGTAAGGCAGTGCATCTTCTCTCTGACAGATTTCAATTAGTGGTTAGCTGACTGTCGCTCGTGAGAGCTGTGAAAGATGGTTCTGAATTTAATGCAAAAATAGACTCACTAGTGTCCCCATTCTATGACTTGGTGAATCCGTTGGTAAAGCGGATTACTTGCTTTGCCAGTATTAAGCCTGTTTGAGTTGGAAAAGAACTGAGAGATCTGAAAGTTAAACTAACTTCCCTAGAATTAAACTAACTTGCCATAGAGTTCTTTCTGGAGTATTTGCTAAGCAGTAAACCAGTTTGCAGGGCCAGGAATGCCCTTACCTTCCTCTAGGTCATGTCTTGCATTTAGACGAGACTGGCAAATTCTTGAAGGTGAGGAGGTGGTGGCTCCTTTGGTCATATCCATCTGATTCTTTGTTCCTTTCTTCTCTTTCATCTTTTTTTTATTTGTACATTTTAAGCTTAGAGAAAGTAGTTGCTAAATATTATATCAATGTTGAATGATTGTATCCTGACCTTTATGAGAACCACAGTCATTCCTTTAACAACTTGCATTCCTTAGCAATCACAAGTCACATGTCTCATCAAAATATCAGTGAATGGTTTGAGTTCCTGGGTACATAGACATTGCATATCTTAGAAAAACTAAGTCTTGCCACATGGTAGGCCTCTGAGAGGTTTTCTGAATAAACAGTCCTGAGTACGTCTGGCAAAGTTGGCTGCAGTGGTCAGAATGATTACCTAAGGCTGCCCCCTCGTCTTGGTAGATAAAGTAAAGCCAAGAGCCAAAACTGTACCTCTCTGGGCTCAGCCAGAGGACCACAGAGCTTCACTTATGTTGGAGCTCAACAGGAATTCTACAGAGGGCTCCCCAACTGTTAGTTCTATTGTGGTCCATGCAACATTACTGAAATGACAAAACTATTTTATCTCTGTCCTGCCTTTTGGAATTGACACCCTACAGTACATTCACAGGGAAAATGCCCATAGACTGTTTAAGTTTTCCCTGAACAGCTATCCCTCATCCTAAACTCTGTCTCTCCTTCATCCACTTGATTCAGGAAGGATTTGTCAAGGAAGTTAGCATTTTATATTAGTCCTTTAGCTTAGGTCTTTTTAGACAGCCATTCTTTTGAGAGCAATTTTATTCTCTCTTTGAAAACCAACATGAATAAAGAGTGAGTGACCCAGTTCCCCTATTTCTCCCAGAAACATTTACATTTGCTCCTCGAGGAATCTTTTCTGTGAGGTTCCAGAATAAGCCAATCTTTTGTTACTGTCATTGTTATGGCTGGCGTTCATTTTGCATTTAAAGTGTGAAGTAAAGAGAACTCACAGTAAGGAAAGCGACTGTGTGTCTCCCCTCCTCCATCCTTCACTTCTCTCAGTTTTGGTCCAATTTTTGCATTCCTTTGTAATCAGAATCTACTATTCATCCTGTTAACTAAAATGTTTTCAGAGAAAGGGGAAATGAATCATGGTGGAAGCCACTGTAAGGTGTTCTAGTTGATGGGATTTTTTGTGAAGGCGTGATTTATGAAAATATTTCGGAAACCTTGTTGAGTGTCAGACAGTCACTGGAGATTCTCACTTAACTATAGCTTCATTAGAGGTGGTTGTCATGGAGTGTTCTCTCCAGGCTTAGCTCTCCCCTGGACAATACACCAGATGACCTTGCTTGTCATTCTCCAGCGTTTGTAAAGTAATTCCCCGAAATGAACAGTGGGTGTCCTATAGGCAGCAATTCTGAAGTCTTCCTACCCATGCTGTGTTGAAGCAACACCAAATCCAGCTGGTTTGTGCAGAATTCTCAGTGCCAGCTGCCTGTTGCCATCAACAATCTGAATCTGTTTCTCCCTTCCTGACCTGTGTGTGCCAGCATTTCACCTCCATTACACAGATGGGCCAGTTCGTACTAATGCCTGCTGATCACTGCCTGAGCTTTGTCTCTGCATGTGGAGGTGCAATTTGTTTCACTGCCTGTGCCCAAGTTCATCTTCTAAGAAGCCAAGAATATATCAGGCCACTCAGAGGCCCCTGGAGGCAAGAATGAGAAGAGGCTGAGAGAAAAAAAATCTTTGACTATTTCCAAACTAGAGAGAGGATTTAAAGCAGTCACTCCCAACTGGCACTGCTCACTGATTGGACAAAACTTTTTTTTGAGGGAATGCACGCACCACTCCTGAAGGACGTTTTGTATTCTACTGTGACTTTGAAGCATATGGCTGGTGCATAGAGAGACCTGGCTGGACTCCACTGAGTCGATCCAGATGTCTTGGAAGAACCCAAAGGCATCACGTGATGAGGACAGTGCCACCTGTGGCTGTTAAAGTCTTCAGTGAAGTTTTCCCGGGTTAAGCTTCCGCCATGGCTGTTTCCCTGTTACCATTTTCTCTGGGCCCAGCCATGCACCGCTCTGTGTGTGTCCTCCCAACATGAGCATAATCTCGCTCAGTTTGAGGGTGTTTCCTAAGAATGACTAAGACTTGAACTTTTATCTCTGCAGAGGCATCTCTGTTCCCTCCAAGTCAGCATTTCTCAGGCTGGATCCATAGGATATTTATGAGTAATTTAGAGATGTCCATGCAAAAATAGCTTCATTTTTAGAAAGAAACTGGCTCAGTGATTGCCTGTTTTTTGACTAATTAATTAGAGTAGAAATTGGCTGTGACAAACAGGGGAAAAAAAAAAACTCACTAATTTTGTGCCCACCTCAAAGATTGCTCTTGCCTCTTTCCCCAACAGTGACTACGGTTATGAGCGACACAGCAACGGTCAGTGCCTGCCAGCATTTTGGTTCAATCCATCTTCTCTGTCAAAGGACTGCAGCTTGGGACAGAGCTACCTCAACAGTACTGGGTGAGTTCTGAAACGACATCCTTGGGAAGTCAACATCTACTGCCTCTCAGCCTATGTTAAACTGACAGAATTGCTTCTGATCAAAGACCAGATCGACTTCATTACAGAATAGTATCTTCCTTAGTTTATTTTAATAATGCAACACAGATTTGAACTAATAGTAAAAATTTCATCTGAGAAGAAGACCCTCATTGCAAATAGTCTCTGGAGGATGATGGCGATAATATTACATAAATTTATTTATTCTTTGATGCTATATATATGTATTTAATATGTGAGGCCATCTTTTATGCTCACCCCATCTCTGTGAAGAAGGCCACACAAACATTTCTTAGGTGTATTTCCTGTTATATAGATGTGGAAACAAGAACCAGACAAGAAGCAACTTGACATCTCAAGAGAACGCTAATGTTAGTAGGACCTTGTTTCCTTTTCTCTCTGACTACTCTAGAACCATTGGAGGCATGTATTCAGGTATTTATAAATCTAGAATAAGATTCTAAAATTTTGTGTTTCATGTTCTAAACTGCCATTTAATAAATACATAAATGAGAAAATATTTCATGACTTTGCCATATACATCGTTGATGCTTAGAGACTTAAAAAATAATGCATGAGCATTATTTGAGTTCTAATTCAAACAATTTTAAGCTAGTTGATTAGGAAATATATTACTCAAGGTTTTCAACCATGTAGATATAGATCTGTGCATACATACATACATACACAAATACACACATACATACATATATGTACAGACATATACATGCAGAAAAAAAGAGAGAGATCCATTATAAGGAGTTGATTGTGGAGGGCAAGTCAAAATTCCAAGCTTTTCATGGTGAGCAGAAAGATTGAGATCCAGAGAGGTGTTTTGTTCCCAAACACTGTCTGAAGGTAGAAGAGTTAGAAGACTCCGTGGCTTAGTTCCCATCTGAAGATCCAAAGGCTCAAAACTCAGAAGGAGCTGAAGTTTCCAGACCAGTGTGAAGGGATGTGGAGTGGGAGTGAAACAAATCCAATTTGAAAGCAGATAGGAAGAATTTCCTCTTCATCTGTTCAAACCTTCTACAGATAGAGGAGGCCACTCACACTGAGGAGGGCAATCCTGCTTGATGCAGTCTATCAATTTAAATATTAATGTCCTCTACCACTTCCTTACAGAAACGCCCAGCAAAATGTTTGTCCAAATCTGGGCATCCTGTGGCCCAGTCAAATTGACATGTAAAATGAGCTATCAGAGGTAATAATGGGTCATATTTTAATCTAAATCTTTATTTTTATTAGATAATATTAACTAAATATAGTTACATATATTTAGGTGTGATCATGATATTTTGGTGAGATTTAAAAAAGTAAAGAACTCTTTTAGCTGTGCTTGATGTGTGAAATTTGTTTTAAAATGTCAAGAAATGGGATAAAGTATTGCTAATTTTTGAAGTTGGATGCATGGGGACTTTTATACTCTTTCTCATTGATGCGTATTTGGAAATTTTTATATTAAAAGTTAAAAAAGAGAGGGAAAGGAAGCGAGGGGGCAGGGGCAGGAACCTCTCAATAGACCCATTTAGCTACTTGAAAATTCCCCTTCTCATTTATCATGCCGAGTTAATTACAGAGACAGAACTGCTACAGTTCTATTTGTGTACTTGGGTTTGAAATTGCTTTAATTTTTTAAAAATTAAGTTGAAATTTAAGTTTGAAAGTTTGAAATTTAAGTTGAAAAAAAGAACGCCACAATGATATATACTATTCTTTTGAAGGAGGAGAAAAAACTCAGACGCGTGCCTCAAGAATTCCTTTCTCTGATGTTAGGGGCCCTAGAACCTTTGAATGAAGAGATAGCTATATTTATTGAGGTATTTATTGTATTTATTTGAACCCTAGCACAACCTCTGAGGAGAATATGAATGACATATTTGCAGCAATAATTCAAATACTTCCAGTATCTAATACTGGGGAAAAAGTGGTAAAGAGCTGATGAGATAGCTCAACTTAATGGTGAAGAAATGCCGAAGAAAGGAGTTGCATTATTTGTATGTACCAACGTGTTTAGATTTTGTGAAGGGCATTAGAAAGCTCTAAAGCCTGTTTCAGAATTGATTCTTTTCATGAACTTACTCAGGAAGTTACGTTACTCTCTATTTGGTCATTGATAAGAGGAGACTGAAGTTCAGAAGAGTCTACGTTGTTCCAGGTTCCATTCAGATCACTGGAGTAAGGCAGCATGATGTGGAATGGCCCTTCGTTTTTGTAGTGTATTGAATTTACACACACACACACACACACACACATACACACACAGACACACACACATTTTTAAGCTGCCCCCAAATAGGTTTCACTATTCCTTTGGAAAACTTAGCAAAATCAAATTAAATCTTGACTCTTAAAATAAATCCTCAGAGTTGGTTTGATTACAATATTCTTTTCAGTGGGATTTTTTTATTGAAGCTCTAAAATTGAAACTAAAATGTCAACTAACGTGTGATTCACTGGTGAGTGTTCAGGTATATAAATGTTTGTCAGTGAAGTTATGCTTCTCAATCACAGAACAACAATGTCACTTCCAGGGACTTGACCACACTCTCAGAGATCTGTTCGTGTCGGAGGGGATCACACGACATCCTCAGACCCTAATGGGTTTTTGTTAAGTTACTCCATGCCCTGGTTTCATATGTGCCTATGTATATCCGTGCAAACTTTTTACAGAAAAGGATCATGAGGAAGTTTGTGCAAAGAGAATATATGATAGACACCAGCCATCAACTGGTGATACATTCCCGGCTCTCAAAAGTAAGGTGCTGACAGATGGAAGAGACCACCCGCCTCTGGGCTCAAGTCAGAGGGCAGAGATGACAGAGTAGCCCCACCTATCAAGAGCATTGTCTGAATTAAACATTCTGCATCAGACACAGCAAGCTGGGACTGTCCTGAAAGTATCTTCAAAGTAGGTCTCATACCATCGAGTCCCCTGAATATTGTGTCTAGTCAGCTCAAGAGTTGGAAGAGGTAACAATTCAATGAAATTGAAGTTCTGCTTTTCTCATGTCACTCCTTCCCCACCCCAGATGTCACGTGCCTATATGTCCATCCAGTGACATTTCATAAGCACAGATTCAATGCTTAATGTTATAGCCAATTCACTGTTGCCATTAAACAGTTAACCTTTCACTTAAACACATTTAATCAAAAAATAAATATATACATATGTTTTCAAGGTTTAAAAATCCTGCCCTGCTTCCCACACTACTGCTATTTATTTGATGTGCATGCTTCTGAACACGTTTCTTTGCCTTTGCCAACAAAGAATCATGCCAAGAGAAAATTTACAAAATTAATTTGGGCGATTGTTAATATGCGAGTCCCTACAAGATAAAATGTTCATAGATCTGCTTTTAATTCAAAAATATATTTGTAAGTGAGCATTTGTAGGGTTACCTTCTAACTAACCTCCTGAGATTCCAGTGTTAAAGCACCTGGGCTGCTTCCGTCTTTCCGTCTCATGGACATTTGGGTCACTGCCTGTCATCTGTCACCATATACAGTGCTGCAGTTAACATTCTTATACCTTAGCAATTGTTATTAAAACACACAAAAATAATCAGTCGTTTTGGCAATCGGAGGTGTTTCTGCTAGCTAGTAACGCAAATACCATGGTGACTTCTTAGACCTAGTATCAGACATTGCCAGATTTCTCCCCCACGAGGGCCTCAACCACTCGCTTGCTTCTCACTGCTGCCTGTGAGTCCCAGCTATTAGACATTCATTTGTCTCATCTGCCGCCCTCCTTTAAAATGTACTTGCCAGTGGAGTCTGTAGGGGAAAGCTAAGGTGAAGAGGAAGTAGGATTTTGCAAAAGAACAAGGTGAGGAAAGTCCTTTCAGACAAAAGGAAAAAGAGAGGACTGTGGGGTGGAGGGGAGAGGGAGGACCACATCGTAGTTTTCTCAACGTCCTACCCAGATGGCAGTGTCTGGAAGCCAACAGAATTAAGAAGCCACAAGCAGCTGAAGTCTCTCCAGTGTAACCATCATGGGCATCTCCTGTTCAATGAGTATGGACTCCATCTGGCTTCCATCTGGTTAGGAGAGCAGAGTCAGCTCAAGTGCAAAATCAGCTGGAGAGTGAGTTTCGCCACCCCTTTCAGTCCCCAGGCGCCTGGCTTGTCTTACCCTCTCCCTTTCCAGAGAGCTCAGCAGTGCAGACTCACAGCCAGATCTCGCATGGAGAGGGGTCTGCTAGACAATCGTCCCTTGTCAGTCAAGCTTTACAAGCTAATCTCCCAGCATCACCTTTCTGAGAGTTCAGTGGGAAGCATGCGGGTAAACGTTCCTTTTCCCTCTAGTTTTTTTAATGCCTCACTTTATATACATGGTGACGGTGGCCTTCCCAGGCCACTTATTACCCTGTGTGTCTTGGAGTGTGCTCAGATTCCCTCACTTCACTGCAATGGAACAATTCCCACATGGGTTATTATGCCCTGTAGAAATGCTATTTTGAGGAGATGCCAAAATCTGTATGAGCTTCGCTGTGTAGAAGAGAATGTTGTGCAGTTTTTTGTTGTTTGTTTTAGTTCTTGGCTAAGTTTTAGGAAAGAGAGTTAGCTCCCTGCCTCTTCCACACATGGTCCTCACACCTTCTCTAAGCCAGTTCGTGGAGTGCAAGGAGGCTGGGAATGGGGGATAGAAATAGAACAGGGGAGGTTTTGTTTAGTGAAAAAGAGAGTGACTGTAAAAGGAAACAAAAAGTTTTTAATCTGCCACTTACTGTGATTTTTAGCGAGTGGCTTCCTTTCTTCAAGACTTAGTTTCTTAAATTCTAACATTTTGCTATTTGCTTTTGAGGTATGATTAAATGTGATAGTGTAAATGAAGTGTGGATTATGTTTGATAGATAGTGGGCACTTTACAGAGTTGAGGTTAGTCACCAATAGTCATTTTCTAAGGACTCTTCCTGAAGGGAGGGGAAAAAAGAAAAATGGGGACATCTTCCTTTTATTGTGTATGTCTAGTCCAGACATTTATTTAATAATTGATAGTCACCACCACACTGAAATCTAGGACATATTTAATCAAAGTCCCTGGTTTCTCCTCTGTAAAACAGAAACAATGACCTGAATAGACTTATAAGGTCACTTAAGTAGAATCTACTGCAGACTAAAACACATGCCTCTCCCTCTGTATCATTCAAGGCAAATAATACATTTAAACCTGACTGTGAATAAGTTCCCTTTTTTTCCAATAAAATGAAATTCGTATTCATTTGTTGTGTATTTTCTTGAATGTTAGCGCTGAAAGAATCCCAAGTCCATTCTTCTTTGTTTCTCCAGTGGCATCTGTAAATATCTCAACTTGCACATACACAGCAATGCTCGTTTAGTTGTACTTATATGTGGTTAAATCTTATTTCTACTTGGATCCAGGGAATGTACTGCAAATATAAGTTGCTGCATTAGCTAGGACATTCTTGTTTCAGGCCAACCATAAAAGATTCTGTAAATATAAAGTGGGCATTGGCTGGTTTATTCTAAGAAACCAAGATAATCTTCTCAAGGGACAGATTTCTTCTTGCCATTAAGCTAGAGATATTTCTGGAAGTGTTTTGTTTTTGTTTTTTTTTTAAAGAAGTTTGTATAAAGATCTCTGTCTGGAATTTTTTTAGAGGAGTCATTAATCCTTTTATGGAAAAATATATTGACGAGTTTTTTTATTATTGTTTTTTGCTTTTTGTTTTTGTTTTTAAAGGAAAGTTTCAGGCAGGAAGAGAGGGGAAGAAGTGGCATTTTATTTTATTTTTCTTTAGTTGTCCACACTGATTACTTCCACCCATCCCAGACCTGGGACTCCAACCCAGGTGTGTGGCCTGAGCTCCTTCAGAGGTAACTGAACTAACTGCTACTCTACTAGAGCGCACCAACATTTCTTACTGTTCCCCAGGGTTGGTTTCGCAATATACAATGTGGGTACTTACTCAATAATTCTGAAACATGATTTTCAAATAACATGAACTTAAGTATTTATACAAAAACATGTAGTGGGTCTAGAAAAAAATATAAATGTTACTTTGAGCAAAATAATACTCTCCATGCTCTCAACATACATTTGAGATGTTTTAAAAATGTTCTCTATCAGTATAGACCGCTCTGCAGCAGCCATAGCAATACTTCGATCCTGGCTAACCTGCTGTGGCCCTGCAGTTGTCATTTCTATATCTTTCTAGGGTCTTTGAGAACTAGGTTATTTTCCCAAGTGATTCTATTCCTAGTGCCTGATGGGGGTTTTGATGTTTGGAATCACTTCCCCAGCACATTTTTTTCAGGTGCCTGGTGGAGAATAATTGGTCCTAAAACTGGTACGTGTGTTTAAAGTCCACAGAAAGGAAATTGTTTGCATGATTCACAGACTCAGTCTGCAGGGGCCCGTGAAGCTGTTTTCTAATCACGTACCAGACAGCCCCACAGCAGACACTAAATGACTGCAGTTACGAAGTTAACCCTTCAGAGAAACTATTAGGTATCGCATTCCATGTTTTCCGGAGATGGTCTAGTGCTGGAAAATGAAGAAGATGATGACTGCCATTGCTTGTGGGCACCTCACTCCTCGCATAATTGTTCTGCCCACGTCGATGGTATTGGCATTAGCGATTCTTGACTTAGTGGTGTGTGAGAACACCAAACTCAGTCAAGAAGGACAGAACTGTTACTTGTCCCCTGGGTGACACTGGAAAACTTTAAAGCTGCATTTCCTTTCCATTATGTGAAAAATGGAAAAGTTGTATTAGATAATACTGATGTGTACATAACCAATTTGAAAAGATTCAATAGTAGGATTCCTTAGACTAAGGGATTCCAAAGAAGAGAATGTCTTTGTATGGTAGTTGTACAACTAGTTGATAGAAATAGTGAATCCCATAAGCCATGCTCATGATTTCCTTTTCCAGCTCTATTGAGGTATTTTTTCTTCAACTTCATAATGATAATTGATGATAAGTCATTTAGTTTAGCACGGCCATATGTCCCCTTTCAACAAGTTGGTATTCACAGTCCATCTACTGCTGGAATTAAATGAGTTGCATTTATCTGCTTAATTCAAGAATAACTTTCTTCCTTTACTTGGTCTTCTGTCTCATGACAATGTCCTAATCCATTGGACATAACAGAAGGGAACAGTTCTGAGAACTATTGCTTTGAGAAGAAGAACTTGTAAACCTATTCAGTTACCCACAGAACCCCATTTTTCTGAATGTTGATGGTATGACTACTACAAAGGAGTATTGTTGAAGGAGGGGTACATTTGCCATACTTGGTCATGTGGGGTCCCTATTAAAGCACAGGTGGTCCTCTGGGGGCTGCACATGTCAACTGATGGAGAGTCACAATGATGGATTGTAGTCATCCTGGAGGTCTGTCATCCGGGCGGTCTGACTCAATCCCTGTCATCTCATCTAGAGATCTGGAACTTCACCGCCACTGTTCGCCAAAAGCAGTTTCTCTGAGTGCATGGGTGGAAGAATCTACCTCTGCCCAATTGTTAAGCCATGCCACTAAAGTCTTGGTTCTTCAGAAATGTCTCATCACATAGCTCTTTTAATTCATACACGTGAATATACACCCATAACTTGCACACCTGTATTGCTAAGGTGGTTAGTCTAGAAAGATTTTAAGTCTTAGTCAAATACTCTCCTGAGAATTAGTCCCCAAGGATTCTTCCATTTCTTGTTTCATAAGTCAAGTATATTCTAAAAGGATTTTTTCTTTGAAAGGAAAGGCACATGCAGAGCACCATCCAGTAAACAAAAATATATAAATCATTTTATTTATGAGCACAAATGGGGCCACCATAGCTCAGTGAATGCAAGACCTACCGTGGCAGCAGGAAGACGAAGACTAGATTTTCATTTCTTCCTCGGTTATTACATGTGAGAACTGCTGTGAAACAGAGGGAGGAGACCACTTTACAGAAAAACATGAGTTCTTAGTTGATCTTTAGAGAGTGAGAAGAAGCTTGTCATGAAGAAGAGTCATCCACACAGAAGAGGACAGCGGGACAAAGGAAGCTTCTAGACTTCAGCTTGACCTGGGCTCAGCATGTTTGTTGACCAGTGAAAAGACTGAAGCTAGGAAAATGTGTTAGGCCTGATCATGAACTTCTGCTTCTAAGCCTGAACTTTATCCTTTGTGAATAAACCCAGAGGAAGCTTCGAGTGATTTTAAGAATGACGTGGATATGGCTGGATTTGATCTTAGGATTGTGGCAATAAGAACATGGCTTCTCTTTTTAGGGCACATCTTGTATATTAACATTCATATTCAACACCTTAAATACTTTTTACTAACGGTGGCTATTTTGATATTTATTAACTTCTTACGAGGTGCCAGACTCTCTCCGAAACCCTTTTAGGTGCGTGAATTCATAGAATCCTCCCAAGCACTTTATGAAAGATCCTGTCATGATGCCTGTTACAAAGAACTCAGACCCTAGAGAGAGGTGGGGTGGCTTGTCCATGCTCACACAGTAAGAAGTGAGAGTCTGAATTGAAACTCAGGCAGTTTGATTCCACAGCACTAGTTTTAGCCATCAGGGCAGTGGTCCTCAACCCTGGCTGTCCCCTGGATTCACCGGGGGGATCATAAATTGTAGGGGTGGGACACTGGCATCCAAATATTGTAAAAGTGCCACCAAGTGATTAGCCTAAAGTGCAGACAGGGGTGCCATCTGCAGAGTCACACTACACCTTCACAAGCACTGAATAGTCATAGATATCTGTATTTTACCGCCACCCCAAATCACAAGGGGGAAAAAGCAAACCTGCTAAATAGTAAAATCACAGAACATAAAGGCTTTCCATGCTTTTTACCACTTTCATTCTCACAAAGGAAAACTCGGCTCTTCATCTTTATTTATTTATTTATTTTTTTTTTTTTTTTAAAGACTGACAGTCCACACAAAAGCAAAATCAAAGAAGGCAGGGACAAAAAAAAAAAAAAGGATAAGGTGATGGGAGTATCAAGATAGGAAGCAAGAGAGTAGTTGAAATTGGGGTTGTTGAAATAATAAGACGCTATCTACTGATGAGCGCTTGGTAATATCAAAGCACATTTGCAGAATGTTTCCTTTTCAGTAATTGTACAAAGACTCGCTTGCTGTTACAAAGCACTCTTCTTCTTGGCAGATTGAAGAATGCTTTACCAACTAAATGCATCCCTGTAATATTCAGAGCTTAGGTCCAACATAATCATAAGTTGCCTTGTTATTGCGGAGGTAGCAGCCCCATTTAATAACATATTAAATGCATTATTCATTTATGTAACTCAGACCCAGGGACAGCTGCTGGGATGAAAATAGAACCATTCTGTAATGCAAAAAGCAGGTGTGTGCTTACTTGAATAAATGAACTCAGTATTTCTGCACGATTTTCTTCTAAATTTCAGGGACAGGTCTGGTAAGGCTAATTTGATGCCATTTTCGCCCAGGAAATAAAATGGATTCAGAATGATTTTTAATGAGCATTTAAAAAAATTACTAGCAGTCTTCCGTGTGGCAGAATCCCAGGGGGATGGATTCGTGCTTTGGATTTAAGCAGGGCTCCTTTCGTTGCAGGATCCAGGAAAGCCTGGGGCAGTGATTGGTTAGAACCCTGACAAACGGAAGGAATGTTCTCTAGCTGCAGGGGCCAGTGGTGATGGGGAGCCCAGCCTCCGAGACCTGCAGACCAAGATGTATGCCTGGGTGCTCAGTGATTACATTAGAACTTGACTTTAATCTGCATAATTCCTGGCCTCTAAAAGACACAGGGATTTTTGTGCTACTCGGCTAAACTCACGGGGAGGCCATAATTACCACCTGACATTACTGGTTGTAGTTTTGCTGCTGCCTGTCTTTGCTGGTACCAAAATGCCACCATTCTCCAATGTCTCCACTTTTTTTTTCCCCTTTTTTCTTCTACCTGCCATTATTTTTTTCACTTTTATCAGTATCCACTCATAAGCACTCACAATGGGTAGTTTTTAAACATCTTATGGGTGAGATTCAAAATGCCCAGACATGACTGACCAATCAGAATGGGTAGATGTCTTCAAGGAGATTAAAGGTCACAGTTACACATAAGAAGAAAATCACACTAGGGATGAATGATTGCTATCAAGTAAATAGTAAGGATTTCTTGAAGAGTTTAGAAGAGGAATGAACTTGCTCCATTTAAAGAGTCAGAGTATGATCTAGATATCTAGGGACGCATTGTCTAGGGTCTTGACGGTGTAATCTTGAGAAATCAGGCTAACAGCTATGAATCTTAGTTTCTTCATCTGTATATTGGGAATGTTAATACCTTTCATGGGAATGTTTTGAAGATAAATATGGTGTCATGTTAAGAACTTAGTATAATGGCTGGAACATAATAACCCCTCCCTAAATATGAATTCTTAGTATTTTACGATCATATTGAGGGAAGTACAGGAGATAAACTAACTTCAAGGGTAGGTAAATTTTAGTCAGCTGATGAAGGCTGCAGAACATAGAGGCAGAAAGAGCAAAAGAAAAGAAGTGCTTTCAAGAAGACTGAAAAGAGTTTTAAATAAGACTGAATTAACTTGTTGGGGAGAAAAATTCATAAATGTTGATCAGAGTTAGCTGTGGAAGGCTTCATGCACAAGATTATAGAATTTGTGACTTATCCTAAGGACATTTGAAAGCCATGAAGATTATGAGCCAGTAGAATAAATAAAATAATAATACTAGAATAATTAGTTAACTTTTTGCAAACGCTTGCTAATTGTTAAGGTAGTTTTAAGTACTCTGTATACATTAATCTGTTTCAACCTTACAGCCACCATGAGGCGAGTTAAATATCATAATTGACTTTATAGTAATTAATGTTGCTCAAAGCACTTGTCCTGTACTAAATTTGACTTTCTCAGTCCTGCTTTTAGGTAGCATATCCTAAGATTCAGGAACAGAGGAAAGGACATTGGCTAGCTTTGAAGGCATTAGAAAACTATAACTTGTAGACCAGGCCTGTACACACCCAATTTTTGTAATAAAATTTTATCGACACCTAGCTATTTCCACTCTTTTGTGCATTGTCTGTGTCTTGTGCAACTGTAGATGTGAGGGCTCGTGACAGACGCCATGGAGGCTGCAAAGCTAACGCATTTGCTGTCTGACCTTGTATATAAAAAGTCTGATAACCCTGTCAAGAGTGGAAAGACCTTGGACTTTGATTTGTCTCAGTTTGAGCGCTGTACTAACTCTAGGTAAATAAGCATGAGCCACTGAATATAGGAATATATTAAAAAGGTTACTGTGGAACCCACAAAAAAAAGATGATGAATAAAGACTGAACCTCAAAAAAAATGTTAGTCACCTTAAAACCACAGATTCTAATTTATTCTGGTCATGATAAATTGTATAGGATAAATTTGTAGGATAATTTTTCTATTAAAGCTAGAACAAGAATAAATAAAATAATAGGAAGGATTTATTCAACAGACAGACTAATATCTTTAATGTGAAGTCTCAGTAGCTTTAACTCCTCAGGAATATGGAGGAAAAACTATCAAATTTAGCCACTTTCTGGTCCTTCTCCATTTCTTCCCCATACTCTGTGAGACCTGATGTGAAATCTTATAACCCACAATAATATCTACTTTCTTTTCATTGAAAATCCCCTTGCGATACGTATTACACATTCTAATCCCTAATAAACGTACGCTAGATGGCCTGCATATGTCTCTTCAACTCGATTGTAAGCTTCGTGAGGGCAAGGACCACATCTTCTGCGGATGTGCATGGCTCCAAGTAAAACGATTCATCCACTGATTAAATAAATAACAGAATATAAAGCATGCCTCCTATCTGCAGTGCGTTACGGTGATTCTAATCTGGGGGTGCTTCGGCAGAATGAGCTCTGATTCTCGGAGCGACATGAAAGGACTGACAGCCCTCAGGACCAGGCGGTGGGTTCGTCTTAAATGTGGAAGGGCATCTGGATGATCATGAGTTGAATTATAACTTGAGCTTCTTTCCCTTTAGGTATAGGAAGGTTGTTTCCAATAACTGCACCGATGGAGTGAGAGAACAATACACTGCCAAACCCCAGAAGTGTCCAGGGAAGGCCCCACGGGGAGTACGGATTGTCACAGCTGATGGGAAGCTGACTGCGGAGCAAGGGCACAATGTCACTCTCATGGTGCAACTGGAAGAGGTAGGACCTGTTCCCTCCCCTCGATCTTCTAGGATTGGGGAATTTTCCTAAGAGATCATTGTTCTGTTTGCAAACTTTTTTACATTTTAGATGCTGTTAACTTTTAAAATTGTATTCTACTCCTAATCTTCAGGTTTTTGTTGGTATCATTTCACCTTCTCTGGCAAATTTCTCCAATAATTTCCATTTCACTCTGTCGTTCTTCACTCCCACTTAATATCGCACTTCTTGAGGGTTTTGTTCGGATTGAACCTTACCTTATTGACATTTTTAGCAAGACACTGTCTCAGAATATATTCAAGCTGTTTCTAGAATGATCAAACACACATACAACCAACCTGAAAAATGCCATTGCTTTCTTCGTCTCTCATTCAAAAGTCTTGACTTTTCATTCCCAAAGGCACCATCCTCATCAAGTTGCTTTCTAAACTACAAACACTTCTGTTAATGGTCTCAGTGATTAAAAAAGGCAAAACTTAAAGTAGGACCAGCACTATGTGTGGCCTTATGAACATGAAGAGATTAAATAAATTAATAAGAATACCAGGATTCAGACACACAATCTTGACTCCCCCCTTTCTCTTCTGAGAGCCCAGAGGCTCTGAAACTTTAACAAGACCAGACTCACCGAGTGAGCATGTTCAAGCAGGTTTCTGGGCCCCGTCTCCAAAGATTCTCATTCAGTAGGTTGAGGTGACCCAAGAATATGGTTTTCCAACACGTTCCTAAGGTAAGTATTGTGCTTCAAGGAAAAAAATATACAAAGTAGAAAGAGCAGTCTGAGAGGCTTGGGAACGTGGTCTTGAAGGGGGAAAGATGAAGAAGCAAGGAGGATTGCTTTGTTAGGTTTCATCAGAATTATTGGTTATTTTAATTCTTGTAGAAATAAAAATAGGAAATAAAGAGTTGAGTCTCTGACTCAGTTGATGCTGATGCTTCTGAGAACTGCTTCTCTAACCTAATATCCTTTCTGTTATCTCCTTAATGAATGTCTTTCCTTCTGCTTGGTCTTCTAAACACCGAAGTTCCTCACAGTTCTTCACTGGGAACTAGAAAGATACAGATTCACTTAGGTCAATTGGAGTTGCTTGCATTTCACAGAAATAAAATATTTGGGGACTTCTACCTGAGGCTATGAGAGAGGAGCTTGCAGCAAACCCAGTATGTATGTATCTATATAGAGCAACTGAGAGAGAGAAGGGGGAAGATGGGCATGAGAGAACTATTAAGATTTGAGAAACTAAAATTCTTTTTTCCAGAGATGGTAAATTCATGCACTAGAGTGTATTTTAAATGATATTCATGACAGGATAATTATGAGTTAGAATTATGAGTTTATAAATAAAAGGGAGAAATAAATTAAAAGTATGCTTGCAAAATAGAATAGTATGCAACAATGTAAAATAACAAACGTGCTATGTGAAAAAATGGCCAAATATAACATCCACTATTGAGCCAAAGGAATCAGACTGAAATGGAAGCGTTTATTAGGATTCTAATTAAACTGCAAAATAGACAAAGTTAATTTATGGTTCATGGAAGTAAGAATAACTATTACCTTTGGAAGGGTAGACTTCCAGCTGCCTTTCACTAGCTTCGGAGAAGTGATGTGTTGCTATCTCTCCCTCTCAGAACGTTGTCAGATCATGCAGCGCCTTGTACAGGGGTCGGATTAAAGGTTTCCAGTAAAAGGCCAGACAGAAAGTTTTGACCACACAATAGTTGGTGGACTCACAAAGCTGTGCGGAGTAAGACTTCGGGGCTCTGGAGGCCGCTGGGATTGAAATGGTCAGATCCCAGTGAGAAAGGAAGCGTGGAGAAGCAGTGTAAGGACATCCTGTGCCTCATCTGTCCTTCTGCTGTTTGACAACAGCTGAGTCAAACAGTCAACATAAAAAGAAGACACTAAGAGAATGAGAAGTCAAGAGAAACTTTAAAGAAATGTTATAATTTGGATAAAATATGAATTCAGGCCCTATCAAGGGGAATTGACCTAGTGAGCAATGCAAGACTAGATTCTTGGGATCCTAAAATGTTCTGTTCAAGAGTCTTAAGAACAAATGACAATTCAATGAGGCTCTCTGAACACTGAAATCCAACCTGTAATGATTTCAGTCTATGAATGGTTTAGGATGATTTTCCTTCCACTCTAAACAGCTGCTAGAAGCTAAAACAAATCCTAGACTAGAACAAAATAAACAAGGGCTCTTGTCTGTTATTTCATTTATATAAAATGCTGGGCATTTAATTAAACAAAAAATATATTATAGGTATGTCAAGAACCAGGCCCAAGAGGGAGAAAAATAGTAACAGATAAAGAATAGTTACTTGAGATACAAGGGTTTTCAAAAATCTGTTTGAAGTAACTTTGATAAATATGTTCATGAATGTGGCTTAAGATGGGGAATCCAGCCCTAGAGCGGGAATCAGTTGGAAGCAATAATCAAATGGAAGTGGCAGAAATAAAGCCATAGTAACGAACATTAAGAATTTAGCAGATTGAACCCACTCAATAGAGGAAGAAAGGACAGTCAGAAATAGACCATTTGGAATATAACAGAAGAAAGAAAGTAGAAAAAAGATTAATAATAGACAAATGGAAAACGGTGAAAAGGACTAACAGATGTAATTGTAGAGAGAGAGGTTGAAAAGGAGATGATCAGTTTTGAAAAGATAATTTCTTACAATTTTCCAAAACTAAAAAAAATATATCAGCACAAAAATTCAACACAAAAATATATCAGCAAACTCCAAGCAGGAAAAATGCAAAGAAAAATCATGTTCAGCATACCTGGTGGCTTAATGGTTAAGTCCACTGGTCATTGTTCACAGTCATCCCAAGAACCCAGGTTTATGACCTGGGCCAGGGAACAACCAAGATAAACAATTAAATAAAGTAAAAATAATTATTCTTCCTCTTCTTTCTACTTACCTTCCTTCCTGCCTGTACCTTTTCTTTAAAACACATACACACATGCACACACAGACATGCACACACACATATATAGGTATCATATTTAAACTGCTGAAATAGAAAAACAGAGTTCTTTTTTTTGCTATCAACCCCCGATCTCTGACCTGAGTCCTTGGACTTTACATGGTCTGCACCTTAGTCACCTCAGCGGTCTGAGCTACACCAAAAAAAAAAAAAAAAAAAAAAAACAATTAATAAGAAAATAGTCTTTAAAGTGCTAGAGGGAAAAAAAAATAAATGTGAATATGAAATAGACATTTTTCAGCCAAGAAACAAAAAACAAAATTGAGACAAGTCCCATAAGGTGATTTCTTTAAAAACCAAACAAAAGAAATCTAAAAGTAATTCTTCAGGCATAAGGAAAATTATCCTGGACAAAGGCACACAAATAATGGAAAGAATGAAAAGCAGGAAAGAGGGCATGTAGGTGAATCTATTTAAGTTGTAAACCAATAATGATAATCAGTTATGGGATTTAATATATATTTAGTTTCACAATACAGAGCAACAGTAAGTCAACATGCGGAGAGAATTAAATGAAGATAAAGTGGTTTAAGTTCCATAAAATATCTGTTGGGAGGTAACAGCACTATCTATATAACACATCAGCATGTCCACAATGGCGCTGGAATATCTAGAGTCAAACCTGAAAGAAGAGCAAAAGAAAGTTTAACTATCAAGCTATTGAAAGAGGAATTATACCAATACTAAAATTCCCCCCAATTAACCCAAAATAAAGAAACGAAGAGGAAATGGGAGCATACTAGTTGAAACAGAACAAACACTAAAATTGTAGAAATAAAGCCAAATATCAGTAAGTCTATAAAATAAATGATTAGCGATTTTTATGGCTTGCTTATGAAGTCTGACTCAAGATCATAAAGAGAAGTTCTACAAGCTTTTTCTTAATCTTCACATTGAATTCTATGACCTATCTTGAATAAAATCATTTCAGGCAAAGGTCAAGGTTAATATGTTTTCCCATATGCATATATAATTGACTTAGCATCTATAAAAAATTCAGAGTAGGTCTTGATATTTGGGCACATCAATACTCTAAACAAATAGAAAATCATGTACATGCATACATATATGTGTGTGTGTGTTCAATTTATAATAGCATCAAAATACAAAACATACATGTCAGCAACTCTAACAACTTATTTTTGATAGCTCTTACTCCGTTACACATTTGGAAATAATTTTGAAAAATCTAAATGAATGGAATGGTATTTCATGATCACAAGTTGGAAGACACAATATTTAAGAAGATGCCAATCTTTCCCACATTGGTATTAGATTCAAAGAATTTCCAGTATTACAAAAACAGCATAATTTTGCAGGTTAAAATTGACAAGATGATTATAAAACTTATATGAAAATGCAAGAACTCAAAAATGGCAAAGTAATCTTGAAGATGATACATGAAGTTAGATGACTTATGTTACCAGCTATCAAAGCTTTATTATAAAGATATTTATCCTGCACACACAAGTGCTCAAGCGGACTAGGAAAGGGTGGGGGAGTAGAATAAAAGAACATACCCATATGACATCCATGCTATTTAAAATAATTGAGACACTGTACACCAGAGCATATTTTAAATGATATGCATAGCAGGATAATCATAAGAATTTAAAACTGGAAACTGTCTAAGCATTTATAAACAAAAGGGAGAAAAAAATTAAAGGTATACTTATAAAATAGAATAGTATGCAACAATATAGAATAACACTTTGGTATGTAAAAAAAAAGGCCAAATCTAACATCCAATATTTTGAGCTAGAAATCAGACTGAAATAGAAACATTTATTATGATTCCAATTAAACTGCAAACATAGACAAAGCTAATTTATGGTTCATAGAAGCAAGAATAATTAATACCTTTGGAAGGATAGTGACAAGAAGAATTTGGAGGTAGCTAACAACTTTAAATTTATTAGTGATTAGTAGATGCATTCACTTTGTAAAAATCAAGTTGAAGATTTAATGATTTGTGTATTTTTCTTTATGTTTATTATGCTCAACAAAAGGTTAATGAAAACGATTTTTTTTGGCATTCAAATAGAAGACAATACTTTTATAGAGGAATCAGAAGGGACAACTTTGAGGGATGATTTCGGAAGGATTAATTTTCTAGGCCAATCCTATGTGCCATGCTTATCAGTATAGTGAATATGAAGTTGCCTTTAAGCAACTCGATTATAATACTCAGAAGAGCATTGTGTGTTAAAGGGGTGATGTTGGAGCAGCCTTCAAAATTCTGATCTTTGTTCCATTTCTGAGAACATAAAGCAAGATCTGAAAGAAGAACTCATTCCTAGTCATCTGTGACCTTTGTAAATGATGGCATATACCCCTCAGGGACAGAGGTCAGGCACTCATCTGTTCAGCTTTTCTTTCCATGTAACAAAGATCATCAGGCATCTCTAACTTGGCTGAGAGATGTGGGAACAGATTGGGGAATCAGATTCTAAGATGTGTAAATTCATGCCTTCTGGGCACATGAAAGGAAAAAAATAAATAGCAAGTCAGTTCATTCCACTTGAGTGGGCAAAGCTACAACAAGAAGGAAAGAAGGAAATCTGCCACCCTCAGCTGTCAGATCCGTCCCCTTGATGCTCCTGGTGCAGAGGACCTTGCCCAGAGGACTCTGCCTTTACCTGGAGACCTCACATTTGACTGGGATTCAGTGTTAATGACTCACAAGCTACCCTTATAGAAATAACGTCAATTTCTCTACTACTCTCTGGATTGTATAATAGTCATGAGTGATGCTGAATGAAAAAAAATAAATAAATAGCGTTTCTAAGAAGGTGAGGAGCATGGAGCCCAGAGCAGTGGTGAAGACAGTTTGGACACCAGCATTGATTGGGGCTCACTGTGGTCCAGCTTGTGTGTTTCTAGATTCTCTTAATCAGGTCTCCCAGCAATGTTCTGTAACATGGTATTGTCATCATTGTCATTTTGTAAATGGCACATTTTACATCCAGAGTTTGTGATATCCTGCCCTTCTGTGCTTTCTATGGAAAGAACTGTGTCTGGGGAAAGTGTATCTTCTGAGGTTCTAGAAATGTGTGGCTGGAGGCATGTAGCAAAAAAGATCAAGGAGCAGAAAGAACAGGAGCACTTATCTGTGTTCAAGCCAGTCGAGCGTATGGCTGCTCCTCTGTTATTAGATTATAGTCAATACACACATCAAAATCTCCTTTTTGCTTTCTCTGAGATTATATCTCGTTGGAAACTATTTCAGCAGAGATTGAAAAAAGACTTCCTTGAGTTTTCTCTTTGCAAAATGATGCCTTTACTGAATGACTACTATGTGTCTGGTGCTGTTTCGTCCATTCTAAAAGATACTGGACAATGCAGGGTATGAGTGCAGCTCTCACGGAGTTTACTATTCATGCATACCAACAGCTCCAGAGACTTGGGTATGAATTAGGCTTTTTTTTTTTTTTTAAATTAAATCCCAACTCAAACAACAGACCCCTCGGACATGTGCCACTGGCAGTACATAGGAATCTCTGTATCCTCCTTAAAATATCTACAATTCCTCATTTTAATTTGGTGCTCCTAAATTCATAGTGGATATAGCTTCTGACTCTTGCCCCTGTACCTAGTGCCAATTCTTCAGAGGAATGTGAATGCCAGGCTTCTGCTGGTATGTGACCGATGTAGAAGTGGACAGAAGACTCGCCACTCAAAGGCACTATAATACTTTGTCATCTGGGCATGAAGTATTATACCCCCGTGTCTCACAGTTTTCTCATGGTTCCACCGTCTCTCCCAGACTTGTCTTCTTTCTTTGGTGCTAGCTTGGTTGAGGGACCGATTTAATCCCCTTCCTCTGTCCCCAGTTGCTTGCCTATGAGCCCCCTCCATGCAAGCTCCATCTCCTAATCATTTCAGCTAAAGCATTAGAGACCGGAGAAATCAACGGCCCACAAAGCAGACATGTGTGTTTATTTCTTCTTCCACAAATATTTTACTGAATTCTGCTTTTAAGGTGTGAACTTGTCATTCATGCAGACATATTTCAGTTTGTAGAAATGCATGCTTTGGGTGAACTAGGAACTCTGCTGTCTCCAGTTTTAAATAGAAATCTAATCATATGAAATAGAAAAGAGTAAGTATTTTGTATTCACTCAAAATAAAGAGTAGAGTTAATTGACAGTATTTTATTATAACTGTATTTTTGGCATCCCCTAACAGATTGTAAATACCGTTAAGGTAGGAGTCATGCCATTCAGGGGAAGCTGAGCATCTCTGCTCATCGTGCCCGGGAACTCAATAATATGTGTGGATGTGGATAGGTTTCCCCAAGGAGTATAGAGATAAAACCCAGACTTAAAAGGGAAAGACTCTTACAATTTGAATGACATTGAAAACGTGTTAAAGTCTTCATCTGAAACCTAAATCCCTTCCTTTATTCTGTACTAGAGCATGTCTAATTCTAACACAAGAATATCAATGAAAAACATTGTTAAAACCAGAGTATAGAACTTCCTATTGACAGAAAATGATCAAAGGCTACGTACGCTGATGCGAGCTGGTAAGTCCATGTACAGTGGCATGTGCCTGATCCACAATGACACTGATTTGTCATGTGCAAGAAGTGGAATTCCTTGCTGCAAATATAGCATGTGAGGTCACTCCACACATCTAGGTGACAAAAATGACTTCGTAACATAACTCTTTCAAAATCTCAGTGTGACTTACTTATTACTCAGAGAACCACAGTCTTCTGTTGAAGCTGATAAAAAGAGCCATTTTGGGGAAGCCCACCCCTGTCGCATTTAGGGTTCTCTCCAAGTGTGTGTTAGTGAAAGAAGCTTCATTTGAAGTAACAGGCAAAGGAGCAAGGCTTGCTTCCATCGCAGACATTGTGACAAATCAAAGACATGCGTTGCCTGTGTACGTGAGCGCACACACACAATGCATTTATGCATCATCGGTGTCCTCCTTAAAGACAAAGAACAGGTGATCCAGAGGCCATCTAAGAAGGGAGAGCAGAAATCCATGAAGTGCATCTAAGAAGCCAAACACTTTCCAACTATACCTGAGTTTAGGAATCTGATTGAAGGTGCTTTGCACTGAGACCCAAGTCTCCAATGACAGGTGGCAACTCTGTCTGGAGACTGCTCAAGATGGATATTCCCCTGAACCACTAATGAGCAGCACCTAATGAGCCTCTAGTCTTTCAAAGCAGTAAGTAACTTCCCAGAGAAATTCACTGCAAGGACCTGAAGGCACAGGATGGATGGTGAAGGGCCTCATCAGTCTTAAGAACTCAACAAAACCTATTCAGAAGGCATTCATTTGAGAGGCCTCCTCGGCGGAAGTAGTGCCTGTGTGTTACCGAGGATAATTAAATGTGGTTTAAACATCTGCAAGAATAAAGAGATGCAATTCACTACATAATTTAAGAGTTTTAAATTTAATCTGAGGCAAGGGACTCAAATTAAATCTTTGATCTGTATCTCATTGTTTTAAAGCTTCCATTTACATACAAAGACTGGAATTTAGTAAGAAAAAAAAATCATGATTATAACTTCTTCTGTGAGATTTAACTCTAAATCAGGAAGGCTCTGTCCTCGTTAGATGGATTTTAGTGATCCGTAATTCCACATATATTGAAAGACGTATGTTATCATAAAAGTAACTACAGTGTAGTTAGCATTTCATAAATATTACAGGATGCTGCCAGCCATCGGGTGGTGGAGATGATGACTCTTGATCAGTTTTCTTTGAGACATTCATTTGTAGAACTCATGAAAGGATTTGACCTACTTTTTCATCTGGAGAAAAATTGGGGCTTAGAAAATACACAAAGGGTTAGCAGACAATGTTAAGTCAAGGCAGGTATCAGTTTCTAAGCCAGCTTAGATCTGAGTCAGAAGCCTCAGCTGTTTTCTCCTTCCAGACAAAGGAATGGGAACCGATTTCAATGAGCCGTGGAGATTTAAGAGGCTTTCTTATGTATTATTCCTTCCTCTATTCAGTTTTATTCTCTTTGACTCTAGCCAGGTAATTGAGTCACTTCATTTCTTCTCTTGTGTTGCTCCGGGTTAAAGAGGTAAGGAGGAAATGAGGCGGGGAAGAGGTTGGCTTTTGCCAGAGGCCTAGTGGCGGGACTTCAGGTAGGATTGGGTAGCAACTCTTTCCAAGGCTCCACTTTTCTCTCCCCTCAGTGCTGTTCCCCATACTTTAGGGGCGTTGCTTTGGGTGTTTCAGGGATGTTTGCTAGTCGCTGTAGTCTGCCTTCGATAAGCAGAGAAATGCCTGACTCTTCAGTAAGGGTTCCAGTTCTAGAAGCATCCCAAGGACTGGAGTCCTGAACGAGTCTTCACTTTGGATTTTCTGTCAATTTCCATGAGTCCTTGGAGCAGTGATACCCATTTTCATTCGCTGGGGTGGCCACTGCCCCTGAATCAGGGCTTTACCAAACTACACACTTCTTGCCCAAATGAGCAACTTCCTTGGCAGTTTAGCATTCATGATTCCGTAACTAGTGGCCTTGCCAGCTCAGCCTTCCTGGAAGCCACCATCGATGTGCAAGGGAAAGTCTCCACCTTCTGAAAGTAGCGCTTGAATACTTCGTGAATCTTCACCTGAGAGCTGAGATGATCTTAGCAGCCTGAATGACAGGATGTTGGAGGATGAATAGATGGCCAGTATCACAAAAGTGATGCTAAAAGTCCTCAGGTTACCTCTCTTAGAAGCGGCGATTAGGATCATCGTCATTCTGTCCATCTTCAATCTACAGGTAAAGAAATTGAAGTTCAAATGTCAAATGCGTTTCAGAGAGCGTACAGCTGGCTGTCCTACCTCCTAGGGTGCCACCAGATCTCTGTGAGTCACCTCTCCCACGTACCTCTGTAGACGTCAGAGAAACCATTTAGATCTCACAACAGCCTCGTTCAGAAAGTTGACGAAGTGTCATCTCAGGCCAGAAATCGTCAATCCAATTTATAGAGAGGGGCTATGACGCAGTTAAATCCATCAAGTGACGCGAACTATAAAATTCTTGAGCGCTATTAGGAAATGTTGACAGGCCAACATAAAATAGTACGTATTCCAGTGATTCCTCTGTTGCTTGTGTGAGTGCACCCATGTGCATTCTCCTTGACTCATATGGAATTTATCAATCTCTTAATAATACACTGTATTGTCTGGTGGAATGAATGGGTGAATTTCATTTTCTCTTTCCTCACTTTATGTATTTCCAACATTTCTCAATGAGTACATCGTGACTGTCCTCTTCTTTCTTCTAGTAATGCTAACATGGTTTCTATTACACATTTTACTACTAGGAAATGCTCATCACAGAGGTTTAACACTAAAGGAATTTTCCTGTTGCTCTTCAAAAAAAAAAAAAATGAGTGTAATTTTGTTCTGATAACATATCTAAATGTTTTACTTTTAGAGTGATTTTTAAAAGACTGGTTTTGACTGCAAAAACATTTACAAGATTTATCTCATTTGGCATCCTTATAGTTTTTCTGTCAAAGCCTGCTAAGGTGACTTCTTAAGCCACCAGGTAGTGGTAACAATTTAGCAATGTCCTTTATCACCTAAACAGTGTTTTCTAAGCCTAGTGGTTAAAGGTTCTGACCTTTTGGCACCTCAGTAGAGTAAAAAGGCCTCAGCTTATAGTTATTTATTTGCTGACACATGCCAAGTATTCCTCCTGCCTTTCAATATTCTGTTCCATTCTAACCCAGACACTAAGACAGGAGACATAATTGGAAATTTGGAAGTTTACTATTTATTCAGACACATGGTGCCTTGATTCATTTGTAAGAGAGGAGTTAAACCATTTTGTGATGTTTGTAGAGGAAGATCGGACACTGGACAGTCAATCCAGAAGTATCTGGATGTTTAGTCAGGCAAGTCATGAGGATTAGAATCCTCAAAGCCTGGCCATCTGCATCTCATCAGGGAGAAGGCAGAATATCATGTTTCCAGTCAAATGATTGGCGGCTCAGCGGTCTGGTCTCCCTGTCCATGGCATCCTGAGTTCTCTGGTGGAATCGTCAGCCCCACGCGCTGTCCTCCTTGCTACTGTGAATGTCTTGCCTCCAGGTCAGAGCATCTAGTTCACCGTTGTCTTTGCTGGCAGAGAGGCTTGGGGGCTTTGCGTTTGGAGAGAGGGCAGTGCTGTAGAAAATCTTCTCTGTTTTGGCAAGAAGAGGAGACTGATGCTTCATTTGGTAATTGTATTGCTGTCCACACATCTTGGGATTTTTGTCCAGAGCCCAGTTTTGAAACTAAAAAGCCCAAGTGATTTGAGCCGTATATCCAGAAAGCACTATTTCGCTCATCTGGTAAAGCGACCTGAGCTTTTATCAGTGGTAACTCCTCTCGGAGGAGATCTCAAAGCAGACCAAGAATTTGCTTTAGAGCAGAAGAGAGGGTGCATGCAGCTGTCTTTTTTCTAGACAGGCGTTGTGCTGGAAGTGCTCAGTTTACCTTTACAAAATGTCAGGTCCAACACGGTTACAACAGTTATTTCCTGTCCAGAGACACTCTGTAAAATGCTCCGCCTGAGGTCTTCACAAATGCATGTGTTTGCCCCTGTGGTATTTTATAGTGCCTGCCATATTAAATTGGATTTTCTTACATCACTATTTATAACGAACAGTTTGTTTCACGTTGGCATTCCTTTAACGGATTTTAGTTACTGAAGTTTGCAGAAGCTCTCTGATTTCACATGAGTGATTCTGTTCTTCAGACCTTACCTGGGAATTAAAAAATAGAATAGTTTGAGCCTCTTTCATGAACAAAAAGGAGGCTGGACTTGAAGTAAAGAAGAGCTTGGTTAAAACTGGGCCTGTGACTCTAGGTAAACTTTTATAGTAAAGGACTAAAATGTTTAGGGTTAAGATAAAAGGGGATTCTTTATAGATAGCAGTTGTTAATCATTCTGGCAGAGTAAACTCTCAAGAAATGTTTTCTCCCTTCTCCTTTAGTGACCCTCAGAGGATGTTCTAGAACAATCTCGAACATTTTACCTAAGAAGGCAAATGCTAGAGAATTTGTTCTTATGGAGTAAGCTCACAGTGCATTTGGAGAGTGTTCCGAAGGCACTTCTCTTCACGTACTCATTTCAGGAGCCCAGCAAGATCCAGACTATGAAGTCAGGGCACCTTGAATCATAGTTACCTGCTTTCCTGGGTCTCGATTAGACCTCAGTAACCTGAGGCTAAACTTTCCTCCCGTGAGATACCCAAGGCAATGATGGGTTACTTTTGTTTCCTCCTCCCCACCCTGCTAAAGTGTCTTCAGGCATGAGAAACAGCGCTGATATAAATCAATTTTGTTTCTGTCATTTAGTGGTGCTTAATAATATTTTTCAATCTTATTTTGTGGTCAAAATAACAGAAATCCAAGAGCAAATTTGTTGGTGTATCATCATCAATCTCACCAATGCCTGTGTTACCTTCTGGTTATTTCCCATATAATTGATCATTTTTTAAAATATTGATGGTACTAATAGAGAAAGAATTTTGTATTTTGCAATGTTTCTTAAGTTATACCATAGCCACCCCCTTTGAAACCTGGTGGCATCTTTATTTCTCCTCATTGCCTCTTCTCTGTCTCCCCTCTCTCTTAATCCTGCTGGCCTCCCTCTGCCTCTCACTTCACTTCCCCTTCAGGGTAATCAGTGTTATAGACTGACTCGGATTTGCCAGCCTCTCTCCATGCTCCTGCATGCACACAAAGACTTAGAATATTTACTGTGTCCATATACCTAGTATGTGTGTGTGTGTGTGTGTACGTGTGTATATGACATATACTGTATTTTTATCACATTTTTTAAATAAAGATACTATAGTCATTTCTCTACATTGACATGTTAGCTGCATGAGCTTTAAGGGACCTTCCAAGACTGGATTTTTGTAAAGCCTGAGTCAGCCTACTCTTGAGCTTTGCAGGGACCAGGCTCTGAGACACAAGCCCAGTTTCTATCTTCAGCGGATCCCTAATACCGTCAGGGCCACCTGAGAGTCTCATTTCTGGACAGAGGCTGTCAGTATCGAGTTACTGTAGCATTTATTTTCCCAATTTTCTCTGAAGCCATGTTCGGGCGCTGATAGGTTCACACACCTTTCATTCCTCCGGTTAATCTTGGCTTCGTTGTGGTTGTTTGATATACGTGTCTTTCTATTACAGAAGTCAGTGAGGCCCTGGGAGAATCCCCTCGCGGATTTCCTGTGACTTTCATCCCTTCCTCGGCCCTTCTTTTCAGCTTATGTTCTCAGTTCTGTTTCTATATCAGAGCATGTGACTCAGAGGCGTTTAGGTCTGAAGAATTTTATATCTTAGAGTTGAGATACTGGCCAGCCTGTGTTCCATCTCTGAAATGATGCTGTCATGACTTACTAGAAGGGAGTCACTCTTGAATGAGACATAAGGTTTTCCTGACTGAATATGGACACCCGTTCTCCCCACATTCTTATCTTTGTGGCTCGAATATGATAGATCAGAGGGAGAGCATCAGACTGGAAAATGGAGTCCACGTTAGGCCATGTTTCTAGCTCTAAGCAACGGTGTTGTCAAGAGGGAGAGACCTAATCAAAACCAGGAATTGAGTGTAAGATGACAAGACGATTGATATCTTCCCTTAGTTACCACTTTCTCTCACTCTGAAAGGAATTACAACACCACTTATTTTTCTTTCTTATTAGAGTGAACTTTATTAATTAAAATCTCAGAGAACTATCATATTCCCAAGTTTTTATGGACCATATATTAATTTCCACACATCCAAATATTCCAACATGTCTTTTTAATACACACATATGTGCTTACATATGTGTGTGTGTATGCATATATATGTCTGTATTTCTTTTTTTTTTTTCTTTTAGGAGAAGTGCAGGCAGGAATTAAGCACATGCAGGCAGGCAGAAAGAGAGAAGAGGAAAAAGAACTTGATCTTACTCTAGTTTCTCATCATCTGGGTTGTTCCCCCAACCCCGGGTCATGAACCCGGATCCCTGGGATGTATGTGAACTTTGTCTGGTGAACTTAACCATTAAGCCACCAGATTAATGGCAAATATATTTTAATTAATGTTATTGCAGGAACCTTGCATCAGAACATTATATAGATTTAGGGTGTGTATCACTGTAATCAACATTCACATATGACACAGTAAGTTTACCTCCAGCAGTAAAAGAAATCCCACAGGGACTGAGCTGCTGGATAAAGTTAAACCACAGACATTTTTTAAATCTTTTCCTGCGTCTTTCATCTTTCAGCTATGGGACTTTAGACCTCTTTTGTAGTCTCTCTGTGCCCAGTTCTTCTGATATGTCAAAAAGAAGTAACGTCTCTCTCTCTCTCTCTCTCTCTCTCTCTCTCTCTCTCTCTCTCTCTCTCTCTCTCTCTCTCTCTCTCTCTCTCTCTCTCCAGAGTCCTATGGTACATAAGAAAACATGTTGACAGACAGACACATTAGAAATGCACACTATTCAAAATGAATAAATAAGAATCATAGGTTAGGTGCTGAGGCCACAGCCTCATCTCAATTCTTAGACATTTACATAAAGTACCCTGTTCACATCTGATGACTCATTTTCTAGATCCCTTTCTAATCCTGATCACAGGTATTCAGGATCTTTCCTTTGTGGTTGTAGACCAGTTTCTTGCAATGCGCTTAGCTCTTCCATTCCCGGCTTTATCAGTGCCCGCTTAGTGCTTAGTTAGAATCTTAAAACTTCCAGGCAAAACTTCACCAGCACATCAGAATGAAATAAGAACAGCATCAATTTCTTCTGTACGATATTCATCTTCAGGTTAATTCAGTCACAGGGAAACCGGTTTGTCTGTTCATCATCCTGAGTCAGAGGGTCTCCACACTGGGTGCAGCCCAGCATCAGCTTGGGCCTCCCCAGACAACAAGAGGGAGCCCCCATGTCGGCCCTGAGCCGGGAGTTGAGTCTTGGGTGGTAATTGGAGATCAGCGTTTAAAAAAAAAAAAAATTCTACAATAAATGCTGACATCAAAGGCTAAGTTTCAATGATTGCAAAACCAATATGCGATAGAAGTTCATGTTGCTGTAATTTCTTATTGAAACTCATATTTTCACTCTAGCACCATTTCCCCGGAACTGCCCAACCAGCTTCCCAGAATGCTTGGGCCTGCTTCCAATTCGTCCTCCATACTGTAGCCAGAGTGATCTGTTTGAATGAAACATATCATTATACCATCTTCCCCCAAACCCTGGCTTAAAACATTTTAGTGGTTTCTCATTACTCTTAGGAAAAAAAAAGGTCAAACTTCAAAACTTGACCCTTGAGCCTTTAAATCTCCTTTTCTCCTCTCCACCCTCTTGTCATATGATGTTCCTGTTGTCTTCGTCTCCAGATCTTCAGCATCCTCTGCCTCCCCATCTCTGCCACAGGACCCCTTGCACAGCTGGTCCCACCTGCTCCGCTTCCGGAACTCCCTCACCTCCATCTCAGTCATTTGTCGACTTTGGTCAAGGTCTCTCGGCCTTCTTAGCTCTAATGCCACTTTCCCCTGGGAAGCCGTCCTTGACGTTATCAGTCAGTTCAGATTGTCTCCCTATTTTACAAGCTTACAACACTAGGAACCTCTCCTGCTTATCTTCCCCTAGAATTACTTTGTATTTCTTTGTTTGACTAATTAAAGCTAATCCGCCTCATTAATAGGCTGTGTGCTCATGAAAGCCCAACATACATCTGTCTGGTTTGCTTACTGGAATCTTCCCATTTAGTGCCTGACCCCAGCAGACACAATAAATATCTGGTGGTTGGTCGAGTCAGTGAATGACCAGAGAACTAGTTAAAACAGGACCAACATGCCTAATCAAAGAGCAATCTAGGACAGAGGTGTTCTTCTTTTGTTCTTCTTCTTATTCTCTCAAAGGACTTGGTACTCTTGCCTCAGATGATAATCCAGCCTCAAGAAGTCAGAGGATGATGACAAATGAGCCCCACAGTGATGCAGTTACAGCTGTAACTTACCAGGCACCTGACTGCCTTGAAGGCAAGGGCACGAGAACCAGTTTGTTTCACTTGAGCTGGCAAAGCTGCAACAGCAGGGATGAAGTCTGCTGTCTTTAGCTGTCAACCTTGGCCCCTGATGCTCTTGTCTCCTAGTGCAGAGTGCGAGCTCAGAGACCCATGCCTCCATCAGGTGACTCCAAGGACCTCACATTGATTGGGGGATTCCATACTTTTGCTTATAGGAACTCTCAGCTCAGGTTCATAGTAAGACTAATACTTTAATCCACCCATTCTGTCTGTCCATCCATCCGTCCATCCATCCGTCTATATAGTTAGTACCCTGAAATCCTGACTGTGATGATAACTTTAGTGATGCGCCAGACCTACCAGACCTTACACCGTGCAGGTCCCTCCTTTCACTGGATGAAATCAAGTGAAACGAGTGAGAATTAGGACAGCAACAGACCGAAAGGTCAGCATGGCAGACAGTAAACATGTGGACAGACAGCACTTGGGAGGAGCTGTATATAACTGACGGGAGTCTAGCTCCAGGTGGAGAGTATTGAACACGAGACAGAAAGGATAAGG